>CM038794.1:8426002-8670582 GCA_021764765.1 Vicia sativa
CAAGGGCTTCAACCCTTTTTTTCTTGTAATAAGTACAATGAAGATTGTGTTATGCTATTTTATGTGTATGCGCAGAATCGCTTAAGGGTCCCGTGATTGCTATCGCATTGACAACAAATTCTTCATGGTATCATCTCACGCTTGAAGGACCTTCTTAATCTTGATTTCGAGGATGCAAATACTATTAAGTTTTCGACTTAACGACATTTTTGGATATGATTTTAAGACCTGCTTAATTTATACTCAAGACTCCATATGCCGAGCATATTGTCAACAATGCCCCTTCCCACCAAATGTCACCACGTGATCACTTGCACCGCTTTGATAGGATTCTATACCGGTTTGTTGTTCATATCATTCGCCCAAAAGGTGGGCTATCAAGAGTCGACAAAGCTAATGTCAAAATAATGTTCGCTTGAAAAATAAAATCAAGGTCAATTGGCCTCATTACATTTCCAGAATGTTTGATCATGGATTCCACTCATGAACCTCCTTATGTTATGGCTCTTTCATTCAAAGAATCTTGAACCGTGAGCGAGTTAGGTTGTTGGCATCCCTTATGTAACGCTTGACATGGATCAAGAATTCACTCCCAAATCCCTTAAACTTATGGGATTCATATGGTGCCCTAACGACAGCTTTTCATTACATTACAAGATCTAATGTTAATCGACGAAATGCAAGTGATGATACCAACGATGAGATTGAGGCTATGTTTGATGAAGGAAATGATGGAAAAAATGCTGAAGATTTTGCAGAAAATAATGAACAAATGGAAGAAGATGTTACAACGGGTGCTGGTCAAAGTGATATGGCTCGAGTTCTTGCTCAGATGCAACGAATGGAGATTCATATGCGTGAAGACCTAGCTACTCAAAATGAAAGGTTCTCCACTTATGAAGCAATACAAACTGAGCGCTACAACAATTTGCATGGAATGATCCAATCTCAAGCCGAAAGCTTTGCCTCTTTCCAAAATCATTTTGCTCACTACTACCCATTTAACCCATCTGACCAACCTCCTACCGGCTGAATCTATATTTTATGTCTCTGCATTTTATTTCCCTTTATCTATTGTAATTCATATTGTCATGACCTTACTTTGTGTTTGTGCGTGTGACTTGTTTTCATGGTGATTGTAATCTTATGTAATATGACCGTACAATGTCTTACTATGTGTTCTAATTGGTTTTAAAATTGCATTTTGTTTGACAAATATCCTATCTTTATTGTGTTTTAACTAATCTTGCCTCTTCCTCTTTTGATGTTGTCAAAGGGGAGAATGGTGATACATTAAGAGTGGTGATATATTAAGGCTCACTTCCATATGCACACTCCTGGGGATCTTTTCTTCTTATCATATATGAAAGTGATGTATTAAGGCTCATTTCCATATGCACACCCTGTGGGGAGCTTTTCTTCTTATCATATGCACACTATCGTGGGAGCTTTGCTATTTTATCTTAGCTTATCCCACATGTTATTCTCGTATCTCCGATATTATTTTATAGGTACTACTTTACTTGTGTTGGTTTTGCCATCATAAAAATGAGGAGTATGTAAATTCATGCTCAAGTTTTAATGATGGAAAAGCCCCAAATGTAATGCGTGCATAAGTGTCTGTGTCAAGAAAATAAAGAAATCTGAAGGACTAAATGCGTCAACGCAAGTTCAAGTCTGGCTCACACACGCTTAAGGGAAACACCCTGGATGTTACGTGCCGACCCCCTGAGTCGACGCACAGGTAGATGAAGTATGGGAGCTAAAATCAAAATGATCTGCCGACGCATCTCGTGCCATCGATGCATCCAACATTGAATCTCCAACGCGGCGCCTGAAGTTACGCCACGACCCTCCCTCCTGGAACGGTCGATGCATCCTCCTGATCGTACCTTTTAATTAAATTTTCTTTGTTTTGCCTTATTTTTCAATTCATTAATACTAACACATATAAATAGATCTTGTTTGTAATTGAGTCTTTTGAACAAGCATAAAGTGAAAGATACACATAGATAGTACTTCATCTTTCATTAATTCTTCAAATTCAACTTCTCCAATAATCAAAGGTGTTGATTTCAAGATCCAAGAATTGTAGATAATGTCCAATTGAAGAATTTATTCAGACGGTGTGGTTTGTGGGCTCTATCTTGAATAAAACCTAGGGTTTTCTCTTAGATCCGTGAGTGTGAGGGTTTTGGTACTAATCTTTGCTTTGCAAGATTCAGCCGAGTGAAGCATCAAGCAAAGTGATTCGCTGATTTTGTCACGGTAGAGTCGGAGGATCTTGAAGAAAGAGTTAGGTTCGATCTTGTTCGATTGATATCACCGAGAAAGAAATTTCAAGAGAAATTGGTAGAGATTTCAAGTATCGCTAATCGGAGGTGTACTAAAGAGATCAAAGCTTGGTTTGGCTCGAACCAAGGATTGTGAAGAAGATAGGTTCATCATCATGAATTTAATTGTGTGAAAAGAGAACTATTTCTTCACTTGTTACAATTTGCAATTTTATGAAAAACTTCTCAACTCTAGATTTTAGAGTGGGGTATGTGACACCACACGAGGACGAAAGGTGGAATTGCTTTAACAAACTCTCGTGTTCTTTTTTCGATTTACTTTTATTACTTGATTTATTATATTTGTTGATTTCAAATTATCAAACTTGTATAAACTAAATTGGTGTTGTGTCAAGTTTAACTAAAATGCTCGTAACGCCTATTTGATTGTTACGTGACAATTTTGATTACACAAATTAGTTTGCAACACTTGTAAACTTTGATTACAAAGTGTTTGATAATTTGTCTCACTTACAAATTTCTTATTGTGATCAAGCTCGCTTACTATTCGCATTGAAGTATTTGATACTCAAGGTGAAAGCTAAGATGATTAATAACGGTAATCAAAGTGCTTATTCAAAACAATTTTTCTCATTCTCTTAACGGTTTGCATATCCGATCTTTCCAATAGAGGATCGTTAGATGATTGAAAATCCAGGAGACTTTTGTGAAAATATTTTAAACGCTGCATATTTTTAAACCCGATCTATTCTACCCTTCTAGATCGAAAGCACATCACCTAACATCACCGCCTTTATTCATCATCAAGAATCCAAGACTGAGTACCTCAACATCTCCAAAAGATGGCTAAAAGCAACGATCCGTCCGCTTGAGCAAGACCGTCAACATTCGCAAGATGCATGTGGCGACGCCTTTCCTCATCTCGTGGATTTACTCCATAGCGTGGATGGTATGACCTCCTCCCGAGTCCGACGAGTTCATGTACCAAGATTCTCCCTTAGATAATAAAAATCCAAGGACCGTGTAGACGACATCGCCACCTTTCCTCCTTCCGCACTATCACCACCAACAACGATCTAGTCTTGGCAGCCATCTTGTCCTCAATCACACCAACGATCTTATCCTCCTGCAGATCAGCGACAGGGCCCTTGAAAAGAACAACTCCCATACTCTATCTCAAAGACCAAGGATGTTCGTTTGTAGCCCCTCGCCACTAATACTTGGCTCAACCAAAACCATGGGCATCCCTACGATTTTTTTCAAGAAGAGGAGCATACCTCCTCACAGTTTCCTTCTCACAAGAAAACAAAGAGCGAGCCACGCCGTCCCCACGATCAAACCTTTCCGCTCCAAAGGCATCAAGAACAACCTCTCTCTCTCTCCAAGTCAAGCGATGAAAATGAGCATCATGGTCCTCTTTGCCAGGCGATCATGGATATTCCCATCCCTCCCGGTTGGAGAAACCCTCAAGCCTGGACAATATGATGGCACCATCGATCCCGATGAGCACATCAAAATATTGACACCCCGCCGACTATTGAGCCGTTAGGCGCCATCAGTGCAAATTGTTCCCAACAACCTTGAGGAAATGAGCAATGTCCTGCATAAAGCCTCCCAATGAGTCCATCACCTCATGGAAGAAATTGGGAAGATGTTCTCAGGCACTTCACCGCTTCGTCACCCAAAGATGAGGCCTCGCAGAAGCGATCATATAGGAGAAGACGAACCCTCTCGAACATACATCGAGAGGTTCAACAAAGAGGCCGCCATCTCCACGACCGACGGGATGAAGAAGTACTTGCTCGAAGGAGGATTACGCCCCGCAACTAATTAACACATGTGCAATGGTTCAATAAATGCCTCGCGAACACAACTTCTGTAGATATATGTTCCCGCGAACATAATCACGTATATATTCCTCGCGAACCAACCGCTGAAGATATACGCCCCCGCATCCGAGTAAAAAAAGGGCATACTATCTCAAAACCTACATAGGCGTAACTTGTTGATCATAAACGCCAAAAAGTTAAACAATACTATAGTTAGGTACCTAACAATGACATGCCTCAAATACCATGCGAGCATCAAGAGCTCGACATAAGCGCACGCCCAATACCAAAGAATGCGCCACAAACACGACATTAGGGATCCTCGCTCCACATATAATAAGCCGATCCTCGCCGACACGAGGGACTCAAACGAGCCCCATATTCTAAGTACTGCCGATAGAACACCCACCACGATGGATGTTCACGCCACCGATCTCGTGTCTTTAATCAAGACTTGAGTTTTGATCAAGCCCAAGAACAAACCGTACCCTTCGACTAGTCACCCCACACTAGTGAAGACATAAACGAGCAACCCCCAACACTTAGCAAAACGAACTTGTAAGGTAGCTCAAAACTATGAGCATACAACGAATAAATAACGACGAGCGCCCTACTAAAAATCACAAAATGTCTCTAAGGCCGATGACAAACGCCATCAAATGACTTTCCTCTTAATGACCTGTGGCTTTAAGTCGCCACTTCTATGCCTAGAAGCAACGACTTGGGCTACTGCTATGGACTTCCGAATGAATGCTCGACAAGCCATCTCTTCGAGCCTAGTAGCTAGCCCAATGCACCGAAAGGCCTCCAAAGGACATCATCTTCCCGCTCCGCATATGGCCGTAACCTCGCTTGATCGACTGGATGTCGAGCGATCGTAACAACTCTCCCATCGAGGGTTATGCCTGCTATGTCCCCATATGGTCGACATAATGCCTAGTTTCGAGCACTCGCTCGCTTGACCTGTCATCGAATAGCTATATCCATGGGCCCGATATCTCGACCCAAATATAGCAACCAATGAGAGTCTCCTAAGATCATTATATAAACCCTCATACCTTTGAGGGCAAGGTATCACATTCTTACTCTAACAACCCTAATATTCTTTTGTCTTCATTTTGATCATTTACTTACTTTAACATCGGAGTGCTTCTGTACACCACCCTCCTCAACACCCACTGCTCAAGGACCGCCGCCACTCCGACCATCTCCGATTCGTATCACCTGCTCGTATCTCACACACTCATGTATATATATATATATATATATATATATATATATATATATATATATATATATATATATATATATATAAAACTTATAATTATAAGTATTATATTGAAAATTATAAGTGTTATATTGAAAAGAAAATGGTAAAATACTCTTTTTGTCTCTTAATTATATCTTTAGATTCAGATTAATAACTTAATAAATTAAAATATATTTTTTATAATCAAAATTAATTGCATTGTTCAATTTACATGTCATATACAAAATTATAGATTATTTTTCAATTTTTTCAACAAATTTTATTTTATTGATGTAATTTTTAGGCGTTTTGGAGAATTGTGTCTGTATCTAAAAAAATTTAAAAAACAGTATACTAAATTAGTATATAAGATCATATTATCTTTTAGTTTTTTTAAAAAAATATCAAATATATTTTCAAATATATACCTAATGTTTCAAAAATTTTCACTTTAAAATTCTTCAAAATCAACTATCAAACTGGGCATTAAAGTCTTAGTATCCAATACTGTCGACTATGATTTGTTCCAAACAAATAAAAGAAAATAAAATTGTGTTCAGTAGTCAAAGGGGATTTATGAATCTATATAATATGACCTAAATAAACTACAAAATACTAATAGTAATAATAATGTTTGTTTTCTATACTAAACTAGTGGACTGTAAATGTACACTCATTTCAAAGTTAATTCCCTTAGACTAAATTACGATGAGGTCTTCCTATTTTAGTGTTTTACGATTTTTGTCTATCTATTTTATTATTAAATACTATTTTTATTCCCCGTCCTTACTTTGACTACAAAAATATTTATATATTATTTTTAAAATACGTGATATATAATAAAATATATAATAAAATATCATGCATGTTATACAATTACAAAGAAGGAAAACATTTATTTTAAAAAGAAACATCGTGCTTTTTGTAGTCAAATGGAATGAGGACCAAAAATGTTTAAAAATAAAATAGAGGGACTAAAATTGTGAAAATACTAAAATAGAGAGACCTAAAATATAATTTAGCCTATATATACTACCTGCTTTTTATTATAAGTCATTTTAAAATAAAATTGTAAACAATATAAATTATTTTACAATACCAATGAATAATTAATGCATTTTTATTATATCTTTAAATGATTATTATTTTTAATTTCAGATGTATAAAATGTATCTTCCCCATATCACTTATAAATGATATTTTATGTAAATTATGGTGTAAATTATCCGCTTTGCATATTTCAATTATGTACTAATATGCTATAAGGTTGACACGTTAAAACATAGTCCACAACATTTCGAATGTAAATTAATTTGGTGCTTACATATTATGTCCACTATGACATATTGATAAGTTAGCTATAATCTAAAAATTAAATATATATAATAATGTCTTACTTTAGGCTACAAATTATGGTGCTTCTCATTGGTTGGGGATCAAAGTGTGCCGTGTGCATGTGGAATCCCATTAAGCTCCAATATCACAAAATCTTGGAAATTAAAAATGTCTGCCAAAGGACCTAACTTTTTCTGGTTTGAATTGATTAACTGTGGGGGACTTTGTTTGTTTTTCAATAATCTTGGTGCAACATTAGCTACTTGTTTCTAATCTTAAATATTCTTAAATTATAAAAGAATTTGTTGATCCTACTTGTTTCTAATCTTAAATATTCTTAAATTATAAAAGAATTTGTTGATCTTTCTTCTGCTTTCTCTGTTTTTAACTTATTGTTTTAAATATTTTTAAAGTATAAAACAACTTGTTGATCTCTCTATGTTTTCTTCGGTATTTAAATTATTATCTTAAATACTCTTAAAGTATAAATAACTGATTGATCTCTCTATATTCTCTCTTTGTTTTTAAGTTATTATCTTAAATACTCTTAAACTATGAAACAATGTGTTGATCTCCTCTCTCACTCTCTCTCGTTATACTTAGAAAAGAAATTATAGGTTAATCAAATCGACAAGATAAATAATTAATATATATACAAACTTTTTTGAGTCCACTACAAATTAGACGAATACAAACACAATTAAATATAAGCCACCTGAATCTTTCTCCAATTTATTAGGATCTGTTAAGGTCACTAAGAGTTTAAACTCAATCAAAACATAATATAAGTGGACAATTGAACATTATGATCACGTTTCGTGTTGATGATTCCACTAAACAAAGACGACGAAGGCTCTTGAATCAAGATATGAAGAAAGTTATACACACGGGATATGGTCAACAAAATACACCCCACCATAGAGGAGACTGAACCAAACATAGGACACCATATACCCCCAACTAGCAAAATTATTTACACAGAAACAATTGAGTGAGACAACATTTCCATAGGCCATAATTCTATGGCTATTAGGTTAGTTTCTTATTGAATAAATACCATAACTTGTAAATCATTTATGAACAATCAATCAAACACCTAGATGTTTGTTTACACATTTTATCTCTTTAACTTTCCTTTATTTTTATGTGTTTCAAAGTTTGGTAGCTAAATATCCCCACACGCCGAACTTAAAGCTCTTTGGAGCATGTAGTTATATGATTAGAATGAGCATTTGGGTGGGGAGAAAGGTACACGTTTAGCCCCATAAAATTACTCCTTTACTGGTTTCGTTGCCCTTATTTTAGATACGACTCCCCTTTTATTGATATGTCACCAAGACCTATAATATATCAGTCCATAATGCACGATTAGGTGTAAATCGTGTATTAACAAATGTTACACATGAAGTCATGTGATTAAACCACACTTCCTAAATTTCAATGATGTTAATCAGATCTTGAGGAGTGTTTAGAAGGAATGGAGATTTCCAAGGAAATGCACCCATGGGAGGAAGAAGTGGAAATTTTGAAGAATGATCCCAGAAGAAGAGCCAAAACTGAGTTGAAAGCATTACCATCTCACTTGAAGCATGTGTTTTGAGGAGGAGGTAAGAAACCCGTAATCATTAGTAATACATTATCGGAGAAGGAGGAGGAAGCTTAATTCAAGTCTTCAAGTCTAACAAAATGCGATTGGTTGGTTTTAGCCGATTTGAAAGGCATAAGCCCGACCTATTGTATGCATAACATCATGATGGAGGAAGAGTACAAGCCGGTAGCCCAACCTCAGAGGCGTTTGAATCCGGTGATGAAGGAAGTAGTTCGAAAAGAAGTGGTGAAGATGTTAGAAGGGGATGATTTGTCCGATCCTGATAGTACTTGGGTGAGTCCGTGCATGTGGTTCCAAAAAGGAGGTTTGATGGTTGTGTTGAATGATAAGGATGAATTAGTGCCAACAAGAAAAGTAACGGATGGAGAATGTGCATCGACTATCGAAGGCTTAACAAAGCAACAAGAAAGGATCACTTTCCTCTTCCGCTCATGGACCAAATGTTGAAAGACTCGCGGTCAACAATATTATTGCTTCTTGATGGTTACGGGTACAATCAAATATCTGAATTGAAGATCACGAAGACGGCTTTCATATGTCCTTTTGAAATATTCACAGATAGACGATGCCTTTCGCTTATGTAATGCTACCGACAACATTCCAAAGATGCATGCAAGCCATATTTTCCGATTTGATCGAGAAAACGATTGAAGTTTTTATGGATGATTTCTCCGCCTTTGAGCGCCATTTGATTTGTGCTTGAAAATTTGAACACCGCCTTCAAGAGGTGTGTGGATACAAATTTGGTCTTGAATTGGGAAAATGCAATTTCATGGTAACCGAGGGAATTGTTCTTGGACACAAAATATCTTCAAGAGGAATCGAGGTTGATAAAGCAAAAATTGATGTGATCGAGACGCTTCCCTCACCTACCAATGTTAAAGGCATTCGGAGCTTTCTAGGACATGCGGGTTTCTATCGAAGATTCATCAAATACTTCTCAAAGATAGCAAAGCGTTTGAGCAGCTTGCTCAACAAAGATAAGTCCTTCTTATTTGATAGAGATTGTTTAATGGCTTTTGAAAAATTGAAAGAAAAATTGATAAATGCACCCATAACCACCGCGCCTAATTGGAAACTTGATTTCGAATTGATGTGTGACGCAAGTGATTATGCGGTGGGAGCCGTGCTTGGCCAAAGGAAGAACAAAATTTTCCATGCTATTCATTATGCGAGCAAAGTTTTGAACGATGCTCAAATTAACTACGCAACAACCGAAAAAGAGTTGCTCGCAATAGTTTATGCATTGGAAAAATTTCGTCCTTATCTTACTGGTTCAAAAGTAGTGGTTTTCACGGACCATTCCGCGATTAAATATTTGCTCACCAAACCGGACTCCCAAACAAAGATTGATCCGATGGATCCTTTTGTTACAAGAATTTGATTTGGAGGTCCGTGATAAAAAAGGTTCAGAAAATGTGGTGGCGGATCATTTATCTCGTTTGGTCAACGTGGAAATTACTGACAAAGAAAAGGAAGTGAGAGAGGAGTTCCCAGATGAAAAGTTGTTTGCAATCCAAGAGCGGCCGTGGTTTGCCGACATGGCAAATTACAAAGCCGCGGGATTAATGCTGGAGGATTTAACATGGAATGAAAAGCGAAAATTCTTGGCCGATGCCAAGTATTATGTTTGGGATGAACCTTATGTTTTTAGGTTGAGTAGTGATGGTTTGTTAAGAAGGTGTGTGTCTAATGAGGAAGCGAAAGAAATTCTTTGGCATTGTCACAATTCCCCTTGTGGGGGACATTACAATGGATTGCGAACGGCCACAAAAGTCCTTCAATCGGGATTTTATTGGCCTTCGCTATTTAAAGATGCTTATGCTCATGCTAAGTGTTGTGATAAATGCCAAAGAAGTGGCGGTATAGGCAAGCGGGATGAGATGCCTTTGAATAATATGTTGGAAGTCGAGGTGTTTGATTGTTGGGAATTGATTTTGTTGGTCCATTTCCTTCATCGCTTAATGAATACATTCTTGTGGCTGTTGATTATGTGTCTAAGTGGTGGAGGCTATTGTTCATCGAAGGCCGACGCCAAAACCATTATAAATTTTTAAAGAAAACATTTTTCTCGGTTTGGTGTGCCTCGTGTTAATTAGTGATGGCGGTTTGCATTTTTGCAATACATCGTTACAAAACTTTTGAAACAATACGGTGTAAAGCATAAGGTGACAACTCCCTATCACCCGCAAGCTTAATGGTCAAGTCAAGTGTCAAATAGGAAATTAAAAGATTTTGGAAAAACTGCCTCGGTTCTCGAAAGGATTGGTCACAAAATTGATGAAGCTTTATGGGCGATCGAACTTATAAAGCTCCTATCGGACTAACCCTGCTTCAAGTTGTTTATGGCAAGACTTGTCACCTCCCGTGGAGATGGAACACAAAGCTCTATGGGCTCTCCGATTCTTGAATTTCGATCCTTCTTTGGCGGGTGATAAGAGAAAAGTGCAACTCGTGCAATTGGATGAAATGCGAGATGGAGCGCACTATTCCAACCGAAGTACAAGGCAAAAGTGAAAGTTTCTCATGACAAAAAGATCAAGCATAAGAAATTTCGACCGGGGCAAAGTGTCCTCTTGTTTAATTCCCGGATGAGACTTTTTCCGGGAAAACTTAAGACAAAGTGGTCCGGTCCTTTTCTAATCAAGGACATGAAAGACTATGTGTCATACCCCAAAATTTGCCCTCATGTTTCTCAAGACATTTCATACATCCATGCTCAAGGATTCCTCAAGAGTTGATCAGATGAACACTCTCCTATACAATCAACCCAAGCTAGGGTTTGGCATTTCTCAGATCCAGATGGACTTCTAACATCTCCCATGGTTTTCATGCTTCCTCATATGCTTCAAAGATTCTCCATATCAAGTTTCAAGCTTCACAAGTCAAGTTTCCTCAGACAATTGCTCAGATGGTTGAAAATCAACAGATTGGTCAAAAGTCAATCGTGGTCAACTTACACCAAAACTTCCGATTTTTGGTCAACATCCTCATTTTGAAGTTACATTCATCATTTGATCAAGGGTTGATCATGATTCATCAAGAAAACTCAAGATTTGCTCAAAAGTCAAACTTTCTAAATTAGGTTTCTAGTGAAAAGTCAATCGAACTTTGACCGATCATAACTTTCTCATACTTTCTCGTAAATTTTCCACCACCTCTTGTTTTGAAGGAAATTCAATTCTCTACAACTTCATGTCTCACAAGAATGTCCAAAAAATGCTTCATTTGAGAGGTATAGCTCAAAACATTACAGGTCCTTTTCAAAGTCAACAAAAAGTCAACTTTTTGTTTTGAACATATATTGAGCATGGTAACTCCAATTGAAGTGAGACCAAAGAAATTGGTTAGAGGACTCTTAAAGCTTTCCAAAAAGTCCAAGAACTCTCAAAAATGTGGAAAATTGAGCAAGTTGCACCATTCACAAGTTGGGCAATTTTGGAAGAATGCACAAAGAGAGATACCTCTAAAAATCAAATCTTTTGCAAATGGGCCTATTTTTTCTTCATCCTAACTTGTTCCTCATGCAATTAGGAACATCCAAGCCCAATGCCACGAATTTTTGATTTATTTTTCTATTTAATTTGGAATTTATTCATTTAAATACAAATTAAATTCAAAAATAAAGTATAAAATCAAAATTAATTGAAAGATTGATTTTTATTCTTTCCTTGATGTCCAATTAACTCACAAATGCTAGCCAAATCAGATTTGAAGCAAAAAAGGCAAGATTGGATTGAAATTGATCAAATTTGAAAATTTGATTTTCATGAAAAAATCAAATTTGATTATCATTGAATATTGATCAAATCTTTCCAAATTCAATCTCAAATCCTTCCAGTATATATACACAATGCATATCAATCAAGAGAGAACAGAAGAATTGCTCAAGAACCCTAGTTTCACACTCAAAAAATCCGTGCCTCTCAAGCAAAGTGCAGACCTAATTCCAGCCACTTTCAATCGAATTTGAGGATTCCATTGCATTCCTTGAGTTGTTCTGAAGCAGTCCAGACCTTTACATCATCCAAAATCATCAAGAATCAAGCAAATACGATTTCGGTTTGTCACACTTTTTCAAAAATCGTATTCTTTGATTCAAGCATTATTAACATATTTTGTGTTTGTTTTTGTGATCAGTGATGTATTTGCAAGCTTTCTGGGTGATTTGATTGAATTTCCATAGCCTAAAACGCGATCTGCCATTGTTAGGTTTTTCGGTTTCAAATTAGGGTTTCCTTAAAACGGAAAAATTGGGCCAAAAGACCACCACCATCGTGTTCAGAACGATGTTTCCAATCGATCCATACCCTTGAATGTTATTTATATTACCTGTGTTTGATTTTGAGAATTGCAGGGACTATAGCGTCGCATTGAGGCCGACGCTATGTTTTCAAAAATTCAAAACGAAGACGATGAAGTCTGGCGCGAGAACGAGGCAATCAGGCCATGACGCGTGCTTGTATTCCGTTCGCTTCCATTTTCAAACACGTGGGCGCGTTGGTTCAGATGGCAAGGGTGTGGGTGCTGTGAAGCCAGTGTCTCCAGTTCGATCCCTAGCCATGACATTTCTTTTTCACAAGTTTGCAAATCTCATATTTTCTCTATTTTTCATATTTTATTTATTTCAATATTTTTCATACAATTTAGTTTAATTTCAATATTTTATTTATACATTAAAAAACCACCAAAAACATTTTTCTTTTTACAGTAGTTTTATAAAATCTTTATTTAATTTATAAAATTAAAAAATATCTTTTTGCATGCATATTTATTTTTATTTTGATTTTAGCATTTAAATCATTATAAATTGCATTTTAATTATTAAATCTTTTCCAAAAATTCCAAAAAAATTATTATAGCTTATTTATCTTATTTCCAGCATGCATAAATTTTCTCATATTAAAATTGGCATTTTTTCTAACATTTTCTCTTATTTCGATTTTGTCATATTTTCCGATTTTCTTATCTTTTCACAGGTTGATCCGATACAGACGTTTCTTCCGTTTTTTCTTTTATTTTCCAATAATGTAATTGCTCATGGGATGTAATAGTTTAATCTAGGCTTTTATTTTCCGCATCTTAAATTATGTATCTGCCCCAAAGCCATGTAATAGCGTAGGTTTACCTTTCCGCACTTTACATTCCGCATTTTAATTTCCGCACCCTATTCAATTGCTAGTAATTAGGCATGTATGCCAAGATAAAATTGAACATAGCCCACTAATTTTCAAGATAAAATATCTGAAATCAACACACTCATTCACACATGCACCCCTTTTAGGGTAATTCTCTCTCGTTGCCTTACGAATTCAAAAATGGTCAAGTCCCTCGAACGTAGAGGTATTCTAGCACCGTTGCCTTCAAAACAAATCATCATAGTCCCCTTTGATACAAAGATCATAGACCCACGATGTCGCCTACGAATACATGATCTTGACCCTCGATTGTCGCCTACGAAAAAATGATGATAGTCCCTTCGAATGTGCTAGGATACTTCCTACAAGTTGCCTTCTATGACCATCCGATGTCCCTTCGATTGTCCCTTCTTACATCCAACGAATGGAGCTACCTACTAACTAATGGTATGGCTAGCGCTATTCTAAAGGAAAGTAAATAATACGAAAACGACCATTCTGAGTAGGTGATAAAGACTTTTAGTTGCTTGCTCAAATCAAAAATCAAATACTTTTCACACCTCACACTTTTTTCAAAGTTCAAACTTCTTTTCAAAACGAAACATTTCCGAACACTTTGTATACATTCCTACATGAATCATTACAAAGTCAAAGTGAAATGCCTTTTCAAAACATCTTTCAAACACACAGAAAGCACAAGTTTTTTAAAGTGATCTAAGAGCAACTAAGAGCCCGTAGATAACTACGGATGGAAAGGGGTGCTAATACCTTCCCTTTTCATAACCATTCTCCCGTACTCAGAATCTAACGAAGGTCTTTTTCTGTACTTTTACCTTCCCTTAATTGGATAAAAATAAAAGTCGGTGGCGACTCTTGCTATCCGTACATTTGGATACAAAAAATCCTAAAAAGTCAGTTCACCGTATCACGAACGGCGACCTGGGAGACACCCTAAAGAGAGAATTACCTTAAGGATTCATAGATCATTTTACCGCTTCGCTTGATTTGCTTGCTTTACTTTTAAGGGTTGCTTGGGTATTATATTGTGGGGATCCTACACCGGATCCGGGTTTTAGGTAAGTGGCATTAGATCATTGCACCGCTAGACGATAACTTAACGGTCAACATGATGGTTACGTTAGCGTGACACTTTGGTTGTCCCGATGCTCCTCATTTCCAAGTCGAGGATAGTATTTGGCTCGTGGTGTCATCAAGCGCTAACTAAACTTTTAGAACCTTAATTGACCCATCTTGGCCATTAGAAGGTAGTGAGATGGCGGCTTTGTGTAGACCGAGGTTGGTTGATACTCGATGCTACGCTCATCGAGATCGACTTTTGGGACATTTTCTGACCACTTGGTAGTCGATTGAAATAAGCGCCACGAGAAAGATCAATGATGTGAGATTCCTAGAACCGGTTACTATTATAGGATGTGATGAACCAACTCAAACTTTTGGTGGGGTAATCACCTAGACCTCATGCAAGCCTTAAACCATAGGCTCATTGTGTGAATTGTTTGTGTGTGCTATACATGGTTTCTTGTTTCAATCATCAACCCAATCATCAAGGTTTGTTATTTTCTGGTTTTCCCTCTTCAATTTCGTAATTTTTCATTGCTTAGGTTAGAATTTAGAAACCTAGGTTTTGTAATTTAGGACTTTTCTTTAGAATTAGGTTGTTTTGATTGTAGAGAATGCTTAGATTAGGATTTTCGCCCTATTAGGTTTGGTTTCTTGAGGAATTTTGTTTTAGAAATTTTTTCAAAATCGCAGAGCGCTTAGCGCAATCTCTCAAAAATTTTTCCTGCTGTTTTTTGTGTTTTCTGATTAGTCTTGATGCTTTGGTTGGTTGATTTCTACTTCTGTTTGCATGATTTATCTCTAACGGGTATCTCGGTGTCACTTTTCGTTGATTTTTGTGTTGTTTTCAGATGACTCCTAAGCGTCAGCATGTTTCTTCCGCCGGGGCTGGATCCTCTCGATCCACTCCTTTTGATGGTGATCATTTCTTGGGGCCTGCTCAAGAGGCACGATATAAAGAGCTCGAGGAGCGTAATATTTGGACTGAGAGAATCATCCGGCTTCGAGAGCATGGCCACTACCATACCCCTGATGTTATCTTGGATAACTATGGTTTGGGTGTTCTGTGTGAGCCCCAAACCAAAGTTAATGTTGAGCTGGTCCGAGAATTCTATGCCAATGCCATTCCTACTGAGGGGCGAGATTTCCCGTTTAGTTCTGTGGTGCGAGGCAAGTTGGTATCATTTTCTTGTTCTGCTATCAACAACTACCTGGGCATTAATTGGTCAGCCCCAGAGGATGAGTTGGATGTTTACCATGAGCACATGGCTCGTGGTAATTGGGATCACGATATGTTGCGGAGGAAGTTGTGTTTATCCGGGCACTCCTATGAGCTTAACAGGGCTGGCCAACCTCTGAAATTCAATCGGTCCAGCCTTAAAACAAGTGCCCGTGTTCTGATGTGTGTGGCACTATACAATCTGAGACCAAGAAGCCACACATCCTCAATTCCCATGGAGACCGCTGACCTCATTGCTTATATGCTGGATGAAGAGAAAATTGATTTCGGCCGGTTGATTGCTAATGAGCTGAAGAGGGTTGCATTAAGTTATACCTCCACCAGGGGGGAGCGTATAAAATGTGCCCTGACATATCCTGGGTTAATCATGGGTCTTCTGAAAAGGGCCAAAGTTGTTTTTCCTGCTGTGGGGCACCTGACGATAGATGGGATCATTGATGATAATTACTGTGATCGCTATTGTAGGGCCTTGGATGCTAACCCTGCGGCCCGGGCTGTTCCTGTAGCTGCTGCACTTCCTCAAGCCGGTTCAGGTGAAGAATGGAACCGGCAAATGCATTTTGCTCATCAGCGAGCATTTATGTACATGCACGGGAGCATGGAGCAACTGGCGTTGCAAATCAGAGAGCCGGGGGTGAATCACTTCACTCGTACGAGCGAGCAGCTGAGTGCTTATGCTAGTTGGCCCGGGGTCGGGCCAAATGCAGAGGAGGAGGTAGCTGATGCAGATGATGTTGAGGAGAGCGATGATGATGGAGAGGGTGGTTCTGATTCTGGTTCTGAGATTCCTGGAGATTCCATCCTCGAGGCTTCAGATTGATTTTTATTTTATTGTTTTTATTTTATTTTTAGTACTCTTTAGTTTTTAGTTTTTGGTTTTAGTTTCTTTTAAACTTTTGAATTTTGTTGGTTGCCATCCCTTTTTGTAGGATGTGCTTGTAATTCCAATTTGCATTTTGTAGGCATGGAGCCTAAGTACTATTTTTAGTTTTAAACACCATTTTGGGGTGTCTTTTATTTTATTTTATTTTAGTTTGTTTTATTTTATTTTAAGATTATAGGTTATTTAATTTAAATTGTACTTCTTTTGTTTGTCCCGATTTTTCAACGGTACTCAAAAGCAAGTAAGTGTGTTTCACCAAAATGGATGATGATGATATAATTCTCGACTCGATCCACAAATAAGGTACATATTTAATCGTTTTGTAAAATATTAACATGTCTATGAAATTTGTGCTTTATGCAAAATATCTTGGCATGTACAAAAAAAATTTGTGTTCACATTCGAATCATTAGGACTTAAACCACAAAGGTGAGAAGCTTTCCACCTTATACCAAATATTGAGTGTCTAATAGTTTTGTTAACTCGTGTATTCATGCTTAATCTTCATTTGTTTGTGATATTTTGGAAACTTAGAGATGATCAAGACAATGTTTTGTGCATTATGAGAAAAACCATCAATTCCAAAAGGGCCTCAACTAACCGTGAGTGAGTGAATCCTTGTGACCCCTTTTGAGCTTAAATTGTATTTGTAGGATGAATCTATCAAATCAACTAAGTGTTAAGTAGGCCACTTAATAGTTGTTGATAATCTTTGAAAATTCAATGATGATTCATTCTATAAGTTTTTCTTGTTTGTGAATACCAACCCTTTTTGTTGATTAACCCTTTGAAGAGCATGTTCTTGAATAAAAAAGGATTGATATAAATGAAATTGGGGAGGTTGATAAAAAAGAACCTAGAATTGATGACACAATGATCCTAAAGAAAAAATAATAAGAAAAAAGAAAAATACAAAAGAAGAAAAAATTGTATATGAAAAGAAAACAAAAGAAAAGAAAAAGGAGGATCATTGTGTGAAAAGGAAAAGTGGTTGTGAATAATAAGAAGGAAGTGGGAATGAGTTTGTGAAATGCTCTTCATCATCTTTACCCAATTCGTTTCAATGGCTTTGTACTTAAATATCCCTTGTTTCTAACCTAAGCCAAGTTACAACCCTTGAAAGTCCTTAGTGATCTTTGTTTCCATTCTGTTCATTTAACTTGTTTTGATGAATGCATGAATTATTATGGATGTGCATGACTATTAGTGAGAGTGTTTAGTCCTTTGTAAATATTGCATTTTGTTCTTCATGAATATTGAAGAAATCATTAGGTGATTCAAGTGTGAACATATCTTTTATTTTGTCTACATGTGTTGATATATTGTGTTTAGAACTTAATTCATATCCATGTTGTGTTTCGAAGAAGCGATCAATGTGTACTTTTGCCGGGTATGTTGAGTTTGAACCATCATTCTTGTGTGAGTTGCATGCTTACAATTTGTTTCTTCTTGCTTTGTGATATTATTGACTTTTGTTTGAGGACAAACAAAGAAGCAAGTTGGGGAGAGTTGTTAAGGACCAAATTGTAGCTATTTTGTACATGATTTTGTGGTCCTTAACAATGCCTTTTTAATTAATTAGTAGTATTTATTCTAATATTTTGGTTTAATTATGTTTTTATTTAGTTTTTGTTTATAATATATTATTTAACTAAGTTTACTTTTAAATTGTAGGTTTTTATTGATTAATTATCTCAAGCTTGGATTCAAGGACACTCGAAGAGCTCTTGGGATGATTCTTTTTGAAGGAATTTTTGGAAGAAGAAGCATGCTTCAGGTCGCGCTCAGCGCGGTTGCAGCATGAGTGCGCTTAGCGCGAATAACCGGGCTTAGCGCGGTCTGCGAAAATCAGAAAAAGGACAGACCCATGCTTTCACCTTTTCAGCCACCTACTCCCTCAATTCCAGCTGGTTTTTGGTGTGTTAGGAAAGGGAACTTCACTTCATCATCATTATCATTCATTGTTGTAAATTGGGGCATAGAATGAAAAAAGAAAAACATAGTTCTTCTTGATTCTTCAATGTTCATCATCTCCTCCAACAATCTTGTGAACAAAGCAACCATGGAAATGAGTAGCTAAGTTCTTTTTGTGTCAAGATTAGAGGTAGTTGATCTAACTAGTATGTATTTCTTTTAATCCATTTGTGTATGAACATGGTTGATGATTAATATAAGTTGAATATCTTTTTTCTTCTATCTCTTTATGCTTTGAATCTTGTTTGAAAAAGGATGCTTCAAAGTAGACCTAGGATATTCATCCACTAATGAACAAATGCTATAAATAGATTTGTGTGTTAGTGTTTACAAGTATTAAGCTTCATGTTTATCATGTCAATAGTTGTGGTGAGAAATCATTCAAGGATTAACAGGATAAAACTCACAATCTTGGTGAGAAATCAACAAGATTGAGAGGATATGTATTTATAGAAATCATCAAACTAGTTCATCACTTGATTAATAGAATGCATATGAAATTAGGTCAATGAAACTAATCTTGACATGCTTCCATCAACTAAAAACAAACTCCAACTCTCTTGAATCCAAACCATAACTCTCTTTTGAAAAGACTATTTTAGTTATTTGCTTGAAATTCATGATACTAGTAGCTTAGAAAACAAACCCTTTGGTTACTTGAATCTTAAAATACGCTGTAGTATTGAAAGACTACAATATACACCAATCCCTGTGGATACGATAAATAGAAATACTTGATTCGTCGAATATTACTACAACACTGGTCTAAACGAAATAAGGGTCGAAAGACTCTTTTGTTAACTCGAGACTTGTAACAAAGAGAGCATCAACATACACGAAAACACAAAGTGATTGCTGAAAAGTAAATATAATACAAGTAAAAGTTTCAAATAAAACAACTGAAATATAAAGGTTTTGCATTGAAATAAAGGTGGTGATTCACGTACATCAAATACTTTCGCAACTCTTTCTTCCCGACGCTCGGAATTGGGCAGAGTTTTTGCAAGCACTTTGAGTATACAAGTGAACACACTTATTTTACATTGAGATGACTTATTTATAATGTTTACAAAGTAACTTCCTAAAAACAATCTACGGCTAATATTCAAAACTTGAAGAAACCGCTTCACAGGACTTCGCCACCTGTTTGTCGCTTAAACAACACAAAGCTTTTGATAATTGCCCACGATCTTGAACTTTGAATCTTTCTCGCTTCTGGCGTCTAAAAGTAAACTGCTCCTAACCTTGACTCTTTCCTTCAACGAGAGCAAAATAATGGAATTTATCTAAGTCCAGAATCCTACATAATCGATTGGGCTTAGCTTCAACTATTTCCTTCGCTATTTAACATTTGGTCGAATCGACCAACTTCTATGTTTTATCCCTCTGGTCGACGTACCTCTATTTCGACGCCATTATCTTAGCATTTTTCTTGGTCATAAATTTCAATCCTCTGAAGAACCCTTATCTTTAAGGATCAACCCTTAGCTCCCAAGGACATCTGCATTTAATATGTACGTTTGAATTCCTTAAGAAATTTCAAGGTAACAAAATGCCCCCAGAGATGCCATTTTTCGAATTTTCACATTTCGACCGTATGAGGTATTGGCATCTATGAAGTGTCCTATCTTCATTCGACCGAGTCGTTCCCACTACTCCATAAAGTGGGGATTACTGTTCCGTTCTTTCCGTGACGCATTGTAATCATGGTAGCGTATCACGCTTTCCACTTTGAGACGTGGTTCAATTAATGCTCGTCATGATTACGCTTTAGTGGCAGACATGGCCCACCATGCTTCCGCTGCAATCTCGCTACACATGTCCTCTGGCTTGACACAATTTGGACTTGAGAAATGACAAAAATTTTCCCATTATCTTTTCGTTCGAAACTGGCTATAAATAGCCCGAGTTTAATGTTTTTTCTTTTCTTCCTTTTCACTTCCCTTGATTTCTTCTGCTTTCTTCATCCTTTTTCTAGAAAAACCCAGAAAATAAAGTTCATCATCTCAGTTCATCTCCTATAAACTTTTTCACAACTTCATCAATGGCGAATATTGACAACATCACCACATCTCCAGCTATGGAACTCGAGTTACGTTTTGTCGACGGAAAACCCTACGTGCCGGAACCCACATTTGCTAAAGAGAAAACCAAAATTTGGCAATCTCAGGTAATAATTCCCTTTACTCTTAAAGGAAAACCCTTAGCCTTTTCAGGTCCTCTTCCTGAGGACACACCCTCTAAAATATACATAGATGATAGAGGGAATTTTCCCCCCACCAGTACTGCAACCAAACCCATAGTCACTTCTCCAAAACCTATTACGTTACAATACATTGATAGGAATTTCCGAACCGCCCCTCCCCTAAACTGTCCTAAATTCAACGCGTGGATGACACGCCTAGAAACCAACAAAAAGGAACATTGGGAGGCACTGGGCATTGATACACTGCTGGAAATCTCTCACTGTGGGAAACCCTACTCTAGCAGCAAGCTACTGGCTGCTTTACATTTTTGGGAGGGTTTGACGAACAACTTCCATACTAGGTGTGGTATGATTACTCCCACTTTGCTTGATGTCACTGCTATCACAAGATTGAAACTTAATGGCAAAGTTTTCAACCATACTGAGGCCAACCCTCTGCATATCAAATTCGACGTTGGTGAAATTAGAAGTCTGTTATACCCCAAAATTTTCCCTCCTATTTTCCAAGTCAATCCACATCTCTATACTCAAGAACTTCTCAAGGATTGACCAGATGAACCCTCTCCTAAGCAATCAACCCACAACAAGGGTTTTGATTCTCTCAAGTAAAAAATGAGTTATAATGCCTCAAGTGGTCATCATACCTCCTCATATGTCTCAAGGTATCACCATGTCAAGTTTCAAGCCTCATAGCTCAAAGTTTCTAAATTAGGGTCTCTTGATAAAAAGTCAACAGAACTTTGACCAGGCATAAATTTCACATACTTTATCAGAATTTTTTCCACCAAAGCTCATTTTGAAGAGAACTCAATTCTCTACGACTTCATGTATCACAAGCTTTGGCAAAAATGCTTCATTTGAGAGTTATGGATCAAGACATTATAGGTCCTTCTAAACGTCAACAAAAAGTCATCTTTTTGCAAAGAAGTGTATATGAAAATGGAAACTTCAATGAACATGAAACAAAAAGGAGTGTTTAGAGGACAGCTTGAGCTTTCTAAAAAGTCCAAGAACACTTCAAAATGTTGAAAATTTAACAAGATACAAGTTGTGCAAGTTTGGCATTTTTGAAGAGGTGCCTGAAGAAAAATACTTAGAAAATTCAATTTTTTTCTAAATGGGCCTAAGTTTTTGTGATCCAAACTTATTTTTGAGATTATCCATGACCTCTACACTTATTGCCACACCATTCCTTTATTTATTTAATTTATTTTTGAATTAAATGGCTAAAATTAAAATTTAATTAAATAAAATATAAAAATAAAAGATAAGGTGAGTTGGGCTTAGTATTTTCATGACTTGAGGTCCAAGATAGCTCATCACAAGCTGTCAAATTTGTACAAGAGGCAATAAGGCAATATTGAGCCAAGTTTGGAAAGTTTTGATGAAATTTTCAATTAAATATTCTTCATTGAAAGGAAATATATTTTCACTTAATGCTTGACCTAATACTCTCCTCACTATATATACTAGAAGACCAGAAGCCAAAGAGACGGATTCAGGCAGCCAAATAGCTAGGGTTTTGCTTCAAAAATATTCAAGAAAGCTTGTACTTTCGAAACCCCAGTTACAGCCTTTTTCAATCACTTCCACGCATCAATTCGTGCTCCTGAGGTATAGTGGGGGTAGGAATGGATCTTTATTTGTGATTAAAACACCTTGAATCGTGCCATCCATGAATGTTCGTTTTCACATATAGCTTGAATTCATAATTTTCATTTTATCTTGTTTTAATGAAATCTAACCATACTAATGTGTTCCTGAGGTTGATTAGAATAGGTTTGAACGATCGTTCACAAGGTTTAACAAATCGTGTTTCACCGTTTTTAGGGCATTCGAGCTGTTGAGTTTCGAAACCATAGTTGCAGGAACTTTCAATCCATAAGAACACCACCATCGTGCTCGCAGGGGTCGACACAATCGATCTGGGCTTTTAGTTTGTTTCAATTGATGCGTTTTTGCAGGTTTTAACATGATTATAGGTCGTAGAAGACGATCGGAGCCCTAGCTCCAGTGACGTCTCAGGCGGAGACCCTTTGACCGCGTGCGTGGCTCGTTCTGGTTGGCCGATTCTGAAAACCTGAGACCCACGCGCTTGTATGTTTGAGAAATCAGAAAATATGGAACTTTGACTCACTTATATATTTATGAATGTGCTTTAATTCATGGATGTATCACCGGCCCAACGGTAAGACATGCGCGCGTAGCCCCTTACCTCAATCAGGTCGCTGGTTCGAACCTGCCTTTTGGCAAAATTTTTCATAACTTTTGATTTTTACAGGTTCACATATACATACAATTGGAGGTGTTTCCATATCACCACAGGCCAGTGGCCTAGTGGTCCAATTTTGGCTCAGTAACCCCCGGGGTCACGAGTTCAACACCTTGGGGGACCAAATCGTATTTTTTTTACCACTTTTCCTCTTCAAACTTTTCTAACATTTTCCTTTTTCTTTACTTAATTTAATTTTCTTTAAAAATTAAATCAAACATTTTCAAAAATCACAAAAATAATTTAATTTCAGATTTAGGTTAATTAAACATTTAATTAATTTTTGACATAAAAATATTTTATTTTTCTCATGATTTAAATTATTTTTCATAATTAATTAATAACTAACTTAGAAATTAGGTTGTATTAACTAAAATCGATTTCAAAAAATACCAAAAATATTTTTTCTTCACAATTAGGGTTTACACACTCTCTCTTATCATTAGACATTTTTCTCTCCAATTTATTTACTTCACTCCGTATTTAAATTCTAGAAATTGATGTATAGGTCGCAAGGACATTTTTGTAATAGCGTAGATTTAAACTTTCTGCCTTTACTTTCTGCACCTTTATTATGTAACTTCCCCAAAGCCATGTAATAGCGTAGGAAATTTACTTTCTGCACTTTTACATTCCGCACTTTACTTTTCTGTATATATACTGCTTAGATGTATGCTAACTAGGGTTTGTATGGCAAAATAAAATCAATCTTAGATAACCCTAACTCAAAGATTAACATATCTGAACTTAACACACTCTTTCACACTTGCACCCCCTTAGGGTATCCTCTCTTGTTGCCTTTCGAATATAATGGTCATGTCCCTCGAATGTAGGGGTACCATTAGCAAAGTTGCCTACGAATAAAGTCATCACAAAGATCATAGTCCCTCGATGACCCTCGATATTGCTTACGAATGTATGATCTGGTCCCTCGGTTGTTGCCTACGAATAAGTGATGATTGTCCCTTATAGTTGCTAAGGTATCCTTACATATTGCCTTCAATGACAATATGATGACCTTCGATTGTACCTTCACATCCAACGGATAAAGTTACCTACCAACTAATGGTATGGATAGCCTTATCCTAAAGGAGAAGGAAAATAACAAGAAAACGACCATTCTGAGTAGGTAAATAAGACTCTATTGCTTGCTCTAATAAAAATACTTTTTCACACCTCACACTTTTCAGAACTTTTCGAACACTTTGTACACATTCCAGCGAGAATCATTACAAAGTTAAACATTTTCCAAACAAACATTTTCGAACACGTCGTATACATTCCAACGAGAATCATTACGAAGTCAAAGCGAAATGTCTTTCAAAATACTTTTCAAATCACAAAAACAGAAAGCAATTTTTCAAAAGTGAGCTAAGCAACTAAGAGCCCGTGATAACTACGGATGGAAAGGGTGCTAATACCTTCCCTTTTCATAATTGCCTCCCGTACTTAGAATCTAACGAAGGTCTTTTCCTGTTCTTTTCACCTTCCTTTTATTGGATAAAAGAAAATTCAGTGGCGACTCTTGCTATCCGCAACATTTGCGATAAAATGCAAAACAAACAAGTCAGTTCTCCCAACATGTTACAAAGCCCAACGTACAATAATTTCATCGACCACCACAAACAAGAATCTGGACCCATCACAGATGAAGAGCACATAGCGTTTTTGACTCTTTGGCTCTCACGTTTCATTTTTTTCTCTAGGTAAATGCAGGTGGCCAAGAAGTTTTCTTACCTTGCGACTCAATTACACAATGGAGAGAATATTTCTTTGGGCAAGCTGATTTTGGCTTCCTTATACACCTCCTTAACTGAAGTTTCCAACCAAATCAAAAGATTCGACCCTAAGAATCCAAAGAGAAGAAATGTTTCGATCCATGGTCCTTTTTGGCTTCTACAATTATGGTTGAATTCCACTTTTGCTAAAGATCTTAAACCCTTTAAGAGTAGGAAAACAGCCTGCCCCCAAAATCAAATGCATATAGTTTGGCAACGTCTCCTGCCATTGACCCTGATCGACAAAACCTCTCCGAACCCCAAGATCTTTAAACTACTATTTAACATTATGTTGACAAGGGTCGACTTTACACCTTCAATGGTTCCATTTGCTGATGGAAAAATTGGCCTAGAATGGCTTACCAAATTATTCCCCCCAGTAGAAGAAGAAGACAAGAAAAGATCTTTGATTTGCTGGAGACGCTTTTTGACTCCCCAATTCTTAACTTATGTGATTGTTGGTCTAAACCCAGGTCTAGTTGCTTATCAGCCTAACTTGGAGGCCCAACAATTTGGGTTGTGCCAAATTGTTCCTAAATCTCTGTTCAATTCTCATGAATTGCTAGCCGGCATCGTCTCCGACCAACCTTGGGAGTCTGTGAAAGAAGATGTCGACACCCTCTGGGCAGAAAGGCCTATACTTACCTTTACCCCTTTTCAGCCATCCTTCTATTGTACCAAAAAATTCGATACTTGGTGGAAGTCGTATTATATTACTTTTGTTGGTGACTCTAACAAAAAGATAACTGAACTGACTGTTGCTCTTGACAATTTTCAGGGTAAGCTGGCAAAATGTAAGGCTATTAATATCAAGTAGATTCAAGCTTTCCAAAAATACTTTAGGGTGGTGTACTTACCAGATAATCTTCGTCGAACCATACATGATGAGGCCCAAGAGCTAAAGGAGAAGGTAACCGAAAGGCTTCCACAATTTAAAATTCCTGGTTACGTGAAAGACAAGTATCTTTATGCACTTCACTTTAGAAAAATCAAATTTCCTCATTTGTCGACTAGCCCGCTAGCATTGGCTTTTCACCCACATATCCCAGATTGGTGGTATAGCTCTTGGTCAAATGTTAAAAATGCTTAGAAAAAGAAAGCCGACAGGGTGGTTCCGACGAAGCATTGGTTGCACGACTACCCAGGTTTTCTGCATATTGATCTTGAATATGTGAGGGAACTTGCTGTAGTACCCAACGGTAACAGCTTCTGGAAAGCTTAATTTCCTTTTTTCATTTTGATTCATACACTTATTTGACCCAACTATTTTTCTTCTAGCTATTCCTCTTCAATAGGTAGTCCCAAAGAAAACTCCTACTATCAAGAACCTAGAAGGCCCATCGACCTTACCTACTGACAAAGAAGGTCCTTCAACCTCAAAGGTACGACTTACACTTCTGTCCATATGATTTTTTGGATCCAGTATTTCTTACTTAACCGACATCTTACAGTTCACCTGTATCCATACCCCCTCTGATGCTGAACCAATTTCCTCTTCTCTTAAGAAAAATGATTATTCTGTAAGTATATTTTCATTATATTCAACACTCTATGGCTTGAAAGATACTAATGTTTCTTGTGTACCAGAGTCGGAAATCCTCAGCGGATTCGACTGCTCCCTCCACAAAATCCAAAAAGTCTAAGAGGGACAAGAAACACCGCTTTGAGAAGACTGAGGTAAGCTATGCCTAATCAGATAACTTCGACCAATGCCATGAATTCGACTTATACATTTCTTACACTCAACCATCACGTGATGACCAGTCTCCTCAATATTCCCAAAATTCCAAAAGCCACAAGAGGAAGCAAACTTCCACTTCTGGAGACAACGTGGAGAAAAAGAAGAAAAAGAAAGCCCTTATGGTCCAAGACCTTGGCACGAAGGTCGATGACCAAATTGAAGCAACATTCGATGTCGACGATCACCCTCTTGTCACAAAAAGGAGAGGTAAAGTGCTCTTGGCTAAACGTTTTGAAGCCAACATAAACTTAGGTACTGATAATATAATGATAAATAAAGCCTTCGTCACTCCGACCCAAGTCCCCGTAACTAACGAAGCTAAAAATCAAGTAGGGAATACTGTTGTTGCTTCCTTCAAAAAGGGTGAGCCTATAAATCCTAACCCAATACCACATGTATTTACTAATTTTTTTTACTCTTTTTTTTTCCTCTTTTGTTTGCCACATTCATCTGGCTAACATTTGTCTTATTTTCCTTATGTTGAAGCTTCTAACCCTCAACAAAGCGTGGCAGACTACACTCCCCTGTTAGAAGTTTCTTCACCTCATCACCATCAAACTCGCGACGTAGCCGCTGGTGAGTTTGTTGACCTGCTTGTTCTGGCTACTCTTAGTGACTCTGATTCAGTCATTAGTCCTGCCAAACATAAGGGTTATAGTTCGTATAGCTCTGACTCTAGTCTTTCAGATTCCCTGCAGGATTTAGAGGCGACCAATAATGTCACCACTTCTTAACATTCTCCTCCTCCTAAGCCTATGCTTTAGAATCCTAATGAGGAAAAAGGACCAACTCAACTGGCCCTTCAGGAGAAAATAAAGTTAATTCACCAAAGCCCTCTACAGGAGAGAAGGTTGACTCGCTAGTGTCGATCGAAGAAGATACCGACGCTTATACATTTGAAGCACTAGCAAGGTTGTGCAACTTTGTGAATGCTCATACTCTCTCTTTTGGTTCCAACCAGTCCCAAACTCACAACGATAAATTAGGGCATAAGGCTACAAAATTTAAGAAATTGACAGACAAAATCCAAACTCACGCTTTGAGCCTTGATCTGCCTCACTTGCTCCACGAAGACTCAACTCTTGGCTCAGAAATTTTAGATGCTCTTACTCAGCTGAAGGGCCTTGAGACTTCCGAGTCATCCAAACTGATGATGGCAACGTTTGAGAAAATTCTTCTTTCTTTACTTGAAAATGTCAATTGTGTAAAGAAGAATAAAGCACTGGTCGAGGAAAAACAAGCTTTGGTGAATGGGAATGTGAATGTGGTGGTAAAGGCCAAAGAAGTAATTGAAGGATTAATGGCATAGATTAATCAGAAACGGCAAGAAATAAATCCTACAAGGAAAATAGCTTTTGAAATACGCAATCGAATGGCCGAACTGTCCAAGGAAATGACCCCTTTAGGCAAAGAACTTGAACTTGTCACTAAGCGAGAAGAGGAGCTCAACCAAATTATCGCTCTGACTCAAACAGAAGTGCACAAGATGACTATGGATGCTGTAGCTGTTAGTACTGCTACCTCTAAAATCGAAGTAGAGATAGTAGCGCTTAAGGCGAGGGAAGAAAGCTTTGAAAATCATGTTGTACGCCTCCATAGAGAACTAAAGTCTTTCCAGAACAAATTCAAACATTTCTGATTAATGTAACCATTATTTTATGGTCTTTTTATGTAAAGTTTGAACAATGGCTTTCTATCCAAATATAATGTAATGCTTTTTTTTTTTTTTTTTGCTTTACATCTTTTTCTTTTGCACACATCTTATGCATGCCTGATTTGATGGTTTCAACATATCTTTCTCCAGCTTTTATTCGACAAACATTTACTCTGACGAAATTGTAACTTCTTGAAGAATAGGTGTGTACTTTTTTAAGTACTTACCATTTACCCTTAAAACCCGTCGATCTGGGACTAATTCTTCAAGTTCATAAGCGTTGTTTGAAAAGGCTTGAATTACCTTAAAAGGTCCTTCCCAATTTGGGGATCATTTTCCTAAGACAATATCACTCCTGTCCATGGGTAATATCACTTTCTAAACTAGGTCGTCGACAACAAATACCTTATCTTTCACCTTTTTATTATAGGCTCTAGCAACTCTTTCCTTCTGTCTTCTCAACGAATCGAGAGCTAGCATCCTCTCTTCGTCTAAGTCGACTAGTTCGTCTGCCATCATTTTCCAATAGTCTTCAGATGGTATCTCACGCTGTCTTTGAATCCTTACAGATTGAACATGTATTTCAACAGGTAACACAACATCGTGTCCATAAACAAGTCAAAACGGAGTAACTCTTGTTGCTTCCTTGGGAGAAGTCCTACGTTCCCATAAAGCTTGATCAAGTGTTTTATGCCAATTTCTTGGCTTCTTTCCTACATGCTTCTTAATTAAGCTAATTACCACCTTATTGGCCGCTTCGACTTGGCCATTTGCTTGAGCGTAGTAAGGAGTAGAAGTTAATAATTTAATCTCAACTTCTTGCGTAAATTCTTACAATTTTCGCCCAGTAAACACTAATCCTTGGTCGTTTGTAATTGTTTCTGGAAGTCCAAACCGACATATGATGTGATTTCATATAAAATCAATAACATCCTCTTGGTCGACATTTTTCAAGGCCACAACTTCGACCCATTTTGTAAAATAATCAATGCCGACTAATATGTATCTTTGTTGTTTCGATGAAGCTGGTTTTATTTCTCCAGTCACATCTAAAGACCATCCTCTAAATGGCCAAGGTTTTACATTGGAATGCAGCTCACTTGCAGGGACATGCTGTATGCCCCCATGCATTTGGTATTCTTGGCAGCCTTTAGTAAACTCAATGCAATCTTTCAACATTGAAGGCCAATACACACATGAGCGCATCAAAAGCCATTTCATTTTGTGTCCAGCCTGATGCACGCCACACGCTCCACTGTGCACACTCGACACTGCTATATACGCCTCACTCTCTCCAAGGTATTTGAGTAATATTCCTTCAGCAGTTTTCTTAAATAATTCATTCTCTACCAGAACATAAATGAGGGCACAATATTTGATTTTTCGCTCTGTCGAACCCGTAGGAGAACGTAAATAATCGACTAATGGCTTACGCCAATCATTATCTTGCCCATTGTCAATTGTTAAAATTTGAAAATTTTCAGCATCTACAACCCCTAATTTTATAATTAACAAATCTTAAGGAGATAATAAAGTTACTCGAACTTTCTCTCTTACTTAAATAAGCTCTTCATTTTGATATTTCTTGTATCTTGAAGCTTCTTGTGCTAAATCGTTCGCTTCTTGATTTTCTCGTTGAGGTATGTGTCAAAGACTCACTTGTTTGAATTGCTTAAGCAGTCTAACGGTAATCACAAAGTACATGATTAGATTCTCTTTAACACAACTATACTCCTTTGAGACTTGTTTAATCACCAATTCCGAGTCTCCCATGATTTTGACGTTCCTTGCCCCCAACTCTAGCAGTAGCTCAAGTCCAGTTGTTAAAGACTCGTGTTCTGCTTCATCATTAGTGAAAATGCCGTAGATTGTGTACTTGAAATCTGCTGGAATTCCATTGGGAGAAATTATGATTCCTCCTATTCCAGTGCCATCTTTATGGCTAGAACCGTCAAAGTACAACTTCCATGGAACTAAATCGACATAATTTTAGGGCATAGCAACCATTGAATGGTCGACAAGAAAGTCTGCCACTATTTGCCCTTTCATTGCTTTTAAAGGCAAATACGTTAGGGAATATTCTGCCAGCGTGAGTGCCCATTTACCAATTCAACTGTGCAAAATTGGTTTAGACAACATATGTTTAATAATATCGAAATGAGAAGATACATACACATCAACCGACTTTATATATTGATTTAGTTTAATACAAGAGAAATACAAACACATGCATAGTTTTTCTATATCACTATACCTAGTTTCAGGATCATTTAGCATTCGACTAAGGTAATATACAGGTCTTTCGACACCATTTTCATCTTCTTGAACTAACATACTACCTATAGTCATATCTGAGGCCGCAATATACAACCTCATAGGCCTATTTCTAACGCGAGGCGCTAAGATTGGAGGCTTCACTAAATATTCCTTGATCTTGTCAAAAGCCTCTTGGTGTTCCTTTTGCCAAATGAAGTCCTCATTCTTCAGTCGAAGTAGTGATGAAAAGGCTCTGGTTTTCCCACTCAAGTTGGATATGAACCTCCTCAGGAAATTTATTTTACCCAACAAAGACTGAAGCTCTTTTTTGGTCGACGGAGGTTTGACGTCCATGATGGCTTTGGTTTTGCTTTGATTTACTTCTATGCCCTTTTTGTGCAACACAAAACCAAGAAAGTCACCTGCCTGTACACAAAATGCACACTTTAATGGATTCATTTTCAATCCATATTTCCTCATCCTTTCAAAGGATTTTCGAAGATGTTGCAGATGCGTCGATTTATTGTTCGACTTTATTACAATATCATCAATATAAACCTGCATAAAATCTTCAATAAAATCATGGAACATAAAATTTATTACCCTTTGATATGTTGCTTCGACATTTTTCAGGCCAAATGGAATTACCACCCATTCATATGTTCCTAATGCTCTTGGGCAATGAAATGCCATCTTCGGCACATCTTCATCTGCAATAAAAATTTGGTTATAACCAACATAACCATCAAGCATACTTAAATATTTGAAACCAGTTGCACAATCAACCAACATTTCTGCCACATGCATAACATATTCGTCTTTAGGAGTGACAACATTTAAATCTCTAAAATCAATGCACACTCTTAATTTTGCATTTTTCTTCATGACTGGCACAATATTTGCCAGCCATTAGACGTACCTTGCGGTTCTTATAAACCTGCTCTTGAGGAGCCTTTCGAATTCCTCCTTGATCTTTGACATTATTGTTGGAGCAAAACGTCAAAGTGTTTGCTTTACTGGCTTATTTCCAGCTTTTATTGGCAGTTTTAGTTCGACCAAATCCCTGCTTAAACTAGGCATTTCATTATAGTCCCAATCAAAACAATCTTTAAATTCTTTTTATAAAGATATTACCTCAGACTTTAGTGTTTTGTCGATGTTGGCGCTGATATAAGTTGGTCGTTTCTCCCCATATTCTCCAAGGTTTACTTACTCTAAGGGGTCTTGTGGCTACATCTTTTCAAGCGCCATAGGATCCTTTTCGAAGCCCAAAGGCTCATGGTCATATATGCTGTCGAAATGATGCTCATTGACGTATTCTTCGATCTCTTTATTCTTATCTTGTGGTTTTGATCAATAGCCAAAATGACATCTCCCTCTAGAATTTGTGTTTTATTGGCTTTGACAACCATATTTTCTTCAGCTTCCAATACCGAATTTATCTTGTTTTCGGCAATATACGCCGAAATCTTTCGTAGGACTTCAAGCTCAGACATCATTATCACTGAGATCACCCCAGCCTGTTGGCCAATTCTCAGCATATGGATCCTCTAAGGGTTCCACATCCCATATGAAACCATGGGTTTAATTCTATTTCAAGGAAACAAATGCCTCGTCTAAATTGGCATATAGTTGCTCTGTAGGTTGGCAAGGAGAAATGTTAGCCAACTTTTTGTCGAATTCTTTTCCGACATTATTTATATCGACCATGAAGTACCCTTGATCGGCCTGAATATTCTTCACTATACCATCTTCCCTCCATACTATTAGACGCTGATGCATGGAAGACGACACAACTCCTATTCCATGAAGCCATTATCTACCAACTAGCAAATTATAACTTGGCCTTCCTTGGATTACCATAAATGTGGTCGGCCTTGTCACTGAGCCCACAATTATGTTTACCTAAATCACTCCCATAGTGTTCCTGGTTCTACCTTCGTAGTCTCATAAAACCACATTATTGGACCTGATATCAGTGTTGAACTTATCAATTTTCTTCAAGATATGGTGTGGCATGATATTGACAATCGCGTCACAATCTACCAACACCTTATTGATAGCAGTCCCTTCGGCTTTTGCCCTGATCAACAAGGGCTTTAAATGGCTTCTCATAGCCACGTCAGGCCTTTCGAAGAAGGAATCTTGGTTCTCAATCAAACCATTATTCATGACAAAGTAACAAGTTGGCTTATGTAAATCCATTTCCTCAGCATCGACATCAACAAAATCTTCTATTTTTGTCTGACAATTATACTCCGCAGGGAGAATCGACACCATATTAACCAAGATATCGAGACTCTCTTCTGAGTCGGAAGCAAAATCATCAGTTGCCTCTTCAGAACATTTGGCAACAGGTCAGTTCATAAATTCTTTGATTTGTTCTTTGACAGCAGGGTCGACTTTCACCCTATATTATTTCTGGTTGCTCACTTTATTTGTGGCAACTTGTCTAGCAGCAGTTGCGGCTTGTCTTTCATCTTGCTTCTTGCATTGAAAACGCCTCCATTGAGTTCTGCTCATGGGATTGTTTCCCAGATAATTCTCAGATATGTGGCTCTTCTTCTCTAATGTGAATTCATGTCGGTAACTCATAGTCGACTTTCCCTTTGCATCTCTTACAGCAGCATCGGCATTTGGTTCCCCCATTTTCCCCTGAGGCTTAATCCATGTGCCTCTAGGAGCAACAATAGAAGGGATGAAACTCTTTGGTTTTTCTTGAGAGTTCCATATATTTCTCCTAGGATCCCTCGGGTTAGGGAACCTTTGGTTGTGGACTTTGGCTTTGCCCTTCCCAGATTGCAGCTTTTGAAAATTCTCAGCAGCAACTTTGTCAGTCAGAGCCCCACACCTAGGGCACAAACAAACTGTTGAACCCTTGTTTTTGCTGCGGTATAGGAAATCTATCAAGTCCCTATATGGCCTGGGGTAGACATCAACTTCAGCTAAGCCGACATCAGCATTCTCCCCTGTACTCTCTTCAACCATGTTATTTGGAAATTCAGTAATCTAGTCCATATTGATCTCGACAGGTTCAGCGAAGAGAGCTCCCTCTTGCCTAAGAGGGTCAATGTCAATCTTCATCTTTCTGGAAGAGAATTTCAGACGACCCTCTTGCAGCGATTTCTGAACAAGATCCCTGAAAAGAAACCATTGAGAGGTTGTGTGACCAAAATAATTATGATATTTACAAAAACCTCTTTTCTGTGGTTGTTCTAATAGTTGCATTTTAGCATTAGGGGTTACTAAAATTTGACCATCTTTAACTAACAAATCAAAAATTTCTTCACATTTAGAAACATCAAATGTATAAGTTTTTGAAAGAAATTTAGAATTATTTTCGACAGTAGTATTTTTCCCTTTAGAAGGAAACAAAGATTTACATTCATACGCAAGCCCTGGCTTTATTTCAGCCACATCGACATCTGCCTCGGTCGACGAGATATAGTCGGCCTCGTATATGGGATATGTATCATCATAATCTATGTAGGCTACTTTTTCTTTCTTAGCTTTAGCCTCAGTATGCCTAACCTTCTCTAGCCGTAAACGGTCAAAGTGTTGAACCCTATCATCTAGTTGTGACATACTCTTAACAAAAGTTGGGTCGATTTTCTTTATGATAGAATAATCTAAACGTCTAGTAGCCATTTGCACAAGTTCATGTTCTGGCACTTGGGTAAAACAACTCGCCTTTTATGATCTAAATCGATTTAGATAATCATACATGGTCTCAACAAACCTCCTCTTGATGTTTGATAACTCTACCAAACTAATTTTCAAATGTCCCTCATAAAATTGTTCATGAAAAAGATTTTCCAACTTAGTCCATGAATCAATTGAATTAGGAGGTAATGTGGTAAACCACATGAAGGTTGCCTTAGTGAGAGATGAAGGAAAATGCTTTACCCTTAAACTTTCATTACTCGCCATATCACTAGATTCTGTTAAATACCTAGCAATATGTTCGACTGTTGATTCACCAGACTCGCCCCCGAACTTAGTATATTTAGGAATTTTCCATCCTCTAGGGTTTTCAGTTTGTAAAATATACTCAGACAAAGGGGACGAATATTTCTCTCGACAATGGTAGTTAGATTATTTTTGACAGGTAAATCTTCTTTTTGAATTTGATCGAGAATTTGATCAGCCTCTTGTTGTCGATTACCTAATACCCTAGGGGGTTCAACAACAACATTTCTATGAGGCCCTACAACTTGTCCTTGATGGAAAATTTCATCTTCTATTGCCCCGATGTCTACATGACCAAGGGGATTTAATCGAACAGGTGGCGCCTGTCGAACATGCGCTGGGGGAGCACCCAAAAAATTACACAGACGTGTTAATTGGGCAATCACCTGTCGATTTGTTTCAACGGACTATCTATTAGTCTCAACCGACTCTTGAACTATGGGTTAAATACATTACCCATTTGGTTAGTCAACATATTAACTAACTCATGATTGCTATCATCCATTTGTTGTCTCAACACTTCCACTGAAGTATTAGTTAGAGGTGGCACTAGTTGTTGCACATACATTCCTCTATTTCCCCTGCTGCAGATCCTTGTAAAGGAGAATTCATATTTTGCACATTATCTGACACCACTTCTGAACTTGAGTCGACTGATATCCCGACATTATGGAATACAACATTCCATAAGGGGGGTTAGCAGTACCAAATTGAGGTACCGCTGTGTTCGGAATGGCATTCATAGCCACCACGGGCCTTGGACTCACCGGTGTGGTCTGGGGAATAGGTACTGATACTGAAGCAGTTGATCCTGATACAGTCATGTTGTTTAATGGGGATATAGCGCAACTTGAGTGACTACTCAGTCAGATGTACCCAACGGTCGTGATGGAATTTCCTACATATTTGAAGTAGTGTTTGACATCCTAGGTATACGTCTCCTAATGGGTGGTCTCTTATACTCTTGAGTTAGGCTTCCACTTCTAAGTCTCATACACTTATGACATCTAACGATAAAAACTTAGCACTGGTCCCACCAGGTGTGCCAATTTGTTTATTGTGGAAAATGATAAACATCCGTTGGTCATCCCAAAGTCCTAAAACTAAGGGTCACTCGCAAGATCGACCAATTGATCTTAAGACATGTGCTAAGATTTGTGAAATTGTAATGATTCTGTCGAAATCCTTGCCTAAGAAACGGTTTCTCAAGGCTAAGGGAATAAGTACAAAGACTTTCCACACAATAGTTCAGGTTCGATCGATAAGTAACTCGTGACCGACGGAGACAAAAACCTAAATAACTTGACAAATCTGAGTATTCACTATATTTTGACCTACTATGGTGACTCGTGACCGGCAGAAGGTTGTGAATTCAGGTTTGTGCTAAACGAAATAATGGGCGAAAGACTCTTTTGTCAACTCAAAACATGTAACAGAGAGAGCATCAACATACACGAAAACACAAAGTGATTGTTGAAAAGTAAATAGAATGCAAGTAAAAGTTTCAAAGAAAACAACTGAAATATAAAGGTTTTGCATTGAAATAAAGGTGGTGATTCACGTACATCAAATACTTTCGTAACCTTTTTTTCCTGACGCTCGGAATTGGGCAGAGTTTTTGCAAGCACTTTGAGTATACAAGTGAAAAACTTATTTTACATTGAGATGACTTATTTATAATGTTTACAAAGTAACTGCCTAAAAACAATCTACGGCTGATATTCAAAACTTGAAGAAACCACTTCACAGGACTTCGCCACCTGTTTGGCGCTTAAACAACACGAAGCTTTTGATAACTTCCCACAATCTTGAACTTTGAATCTTTCCCGCTTCTGGCTTCTAAAAGTAAACCGCTCCCAACCTCGATGCTTTCCTTCAACAAGAGCAAAATAATGAAATTTCTCTAAGTACGGAATCCTCCATAATCAACTGGGCTCAACTTCGACTATTTCCTTCAGTGTTCAACATTTGGTCGAATCGACCAACTTCTACGTTTTATCCCCCTGGTCGACGTACCTCTTTTTCGACGCCATTGTCTTAGCATTTTTCTTGGTCATAAATTTCCATCTTCTAAAGAACACTTTGAATTCCTTAAGAATTTCAAGGTAACACCTATCAGGAAAACAAATGTAGGTCAAGGGTCAAGTCTCCCTGGAAAGAACATTTAGCTCAAGGGAGAGTTCCAGAACCATCAAGGTGAAGTATCTTCCAGTAGACACCACATCCCTTACAACATCATCCTAAGAAGGTATGTTCTTAACTTGCTGGGACAGGCTTGTCCACCATTAATAAAGTTCAAACAAAATGGGGGTCCTTACAAGCTACCGCTATGCCTCGGGCGGGACATAAGGATTTAAAAAAGCAAAAACAATTACTTTGATATGAAATAAATCTTTGGAATCTCCACAACGGTCCAATTATTGAGTTATTCACCCTGAGCACATTCATAGACGAGGTTAAACATCACCTATCCACCATCCTTTGTTATATATCATGAATACTTGTTCACCATGTTTGAATCCAACATTGATGAAGATCTTTTGGATAGGAGGAATTTGACCTTCTTCATTTTTCATAGTCCTACCAACTATTAATGGTTGATAGCCCAAACCAAAGCGATCCTTATTTTATGGAATTTCCAAGAGCTTGCCTCAGCCTTTGGGGTGTCTACCATCTATAGCAACTTTCATATCCTTCCAATATGTTATAGGGGTCTCAGGCTTTTTGATCTTTTCCACCAGATAAGTGCCTACAGTAGCAATTTCCAAAGCTTGGAATGGTGTCTCTATAACAACCTCTTCAACTTCTATGTACCTGTATGAATTCAAGCGACTTACGAAGATATACTCTTCCTCATTGATAACTATAACACGGTGGGAGAACTGACTTGTTTGTTTTGAGTTTTATCGCAAATGTTGCGAATAGCAAGAGTCACCACCGACTTTTCTTTTATCCAATAAAGAGAAGGTGAAAAGGACAGGAAAATACCTTCGTTAGATTCTGAGTACGGGAGGCAATTATGAAAAGGGAAGGTATTAACACCCTTTTCTTCCGTAGTAATCTATGGGCTCTTAGTTGCTTAGCTCACTTTTGAAAAATTTCTTTGTGTGTTTGTGATTTGAAAAGTATTTTGAAAGACATTTCGCTTTGACTTTGTAATGATTCTCGTTGGAATGTATACAAAGTGTTCGAAAATGTTTGTTTGGAAAATGTTTAACTTTGTAATGATTCTCGTTGGAATGTGTACAAAGTGCTTAAAAAGTTTTGAAAAGTGTGAGGTGTGAAAAAGTATTTTGATTGAAGCAAGCAATAAAGTCTTATTTACCTACTCAGAATGGTCGTTTTCCTGTTATTTTCCTTCTCCTTTAGGATAAGGCTATCCATACCATTAGTTGGTAGGTCACTTTATCCGTTGGATGTGAAGGGTCATCGTATGGTCATTGAAGGCAACCTGTAAGGATATCTTAGCAATTCGAAGGGACGATCATCACTTATTTGTAGGCAACAACTGAGGGACGAGATCATATATTCGTAGGCAACATCGAGGGTCATCGAGGAAGTATGATCTTTGTGATGATTTTATTCGTAGGAAACTTTGCTAATGGTACCCCTACGTTCGAGGGACATGACCATTATATTCGAAAGGCAACAAGAGAGGATACCCTAAGGGGGTGCAAGTGTGAAAGAGTGTGTTAAGTTCAGATATGTTAATCTTTGAGTTAGGGTGATGTAAGATTTATTTTATCTTGCCATACAAACCCTAGTTAGCATACATCTAAGCAGTGTATATACAGAAAAGTAAAGTGCGGAATGTAAAAGTACGAAAAGTAAATGTCCTACAATATTACATGACTTTGGAGAAGTTACATAATATAGGTGCGGAAAGTAAAGGCAGAAAGTTTAAATCTACGCTATTACAAAAATGTCCTTGCGACCTATACATCAATTTCTAGAATTTAAATACGAAGTAAAGTAAATAAATTGGAGAGAAAAATGTCTAATGATAAGAGAGAGTGTGTAAACCCTAATTGTGAAGAAAAAATATTTTTGGTATTTTTTGAAATCGATTTTAGTTAATACAACCTAATTTCTAAGTTAATTATTAATTAATTATGAAAAATAATTTAAATCATGAGAAAAATAAATTATTTTTATGTGCAAAATTAATTAAATGTTTAATTAACCTAAATTTGAAATTAAATTATTTTTGTGATTTTGAAAATGTGTGAATTAATTTTAAAATAAAATTAAATTAAGTAAAGAAAAAGAATAATGTTAAAAAAGTTTGAAGAGGAAAAGTGGTAAAAAAATAGGATTTGGTCCCCCAGGGTATTGAACTCGTGACCCTGGGGTTAGTGAGTTAAAACTGGACCACTAGGCCACTGACCTGTGGTGATATGGAAACGCCTCCAATTATATGTATATGTGAACCTATAAAAATCAAAAGTTATGAATTTTTTTTGAAAAGACAAGTTTGAACCCGCGACCTGATAGGGGTAAGGGACTACCCGCACATGTCTTACCGCTGAGGTGGTGATACATCCATGAATCAAAGCACATTCATAAATATATAAGTGAGTCAAAGTTCGAGATTTTCTAATTTCTCAAACATACAGGCGCGTGGGACCTAGGTTTTCAGAATCGGCCAACCAGAACAAGCCACGCACACGGTCAAAGGGTCTTCGCCTGAGACGTCACCGGAGCTAGGGCTCCGATCGTCTTCTCCGACCTATAATCATGTTAAAACCTGCAAAAATGCATCAACTAAAACAAACTTAAAGCCTAGATTGATTGTGTTGACCCCTGCGAGCACGATGGTGGTGTTCTTATGGCTTGAAAGTGCCTGCAACTATGGTTTCAAAACTCAAGAGCTCGGATGCCCTAAAAATGGTGAAACGTGATTTGCACGTTAAACCTTGCGAACGATGGTTCAAACCTGTTCTAATCAACCTCAGGAACACATTAGTATGGTTAGATTTCATTAAAACAAGATAAAATGCAAAATACGAATTTAAGCAAAATGTGAAAATAGACATTCATGGATGGCATGATTCAAGGTGTTTTAATCACGGATAACGATCCATTCTTACCCCACTATACCTCAGGAGCACGAATTGCTGCTTGGAAGTAATTGAAAAAGGCTGTAACTAGGGTTTCGAAAGTAAAAGTTTTCTTTAATATTTTTGAAGCAAAACCCTAGCTATTTGGCTGCCTGAATCCGTCTCTTTGACTTCTGATCTTGTAGTATATATAGTGAGGAGTGTATTAAGTCAAGCATTAAGTGAAAATATATTGTCTTTCAATAAAGAATATTTGATTGAAAATTTCATCAAAACTTTCCAAAATTGGCTCAATCTTGCCTTATTGCCTCTTGTACAAATTTGACAGCTTGTGATGAGCTATCTTGAACCTCAAGTCATGCAAATACTATGCCCAACTCACCTTATCTTTTATTTTTATATTTTATTTTTATATTTTATTTAATTAAATTTGAATTTTAGCCATTTAATTCAAAATAAATTAAATAAATAAAGGAAGGGCGTGGCAATGAGTGTAGAGGTCATGGATAATCTCAAGAATAAGTTTGGATCATAAAAACTTAGGCCCATTTAGAATTTTTTTTGAATTTGCTAAGTATTTTTCTTCATGCACCTCTTCAAAAATGCCAAACTTGCACAACTTGTATCTTGCTCAATTTTCAAAATTTTGAAGTGTTCTTGAACTTTTTAGAAAGCTCAAGATGTCCTCTAAACACTCCTTTTGGTTTCATCTTAATTTAAGTTTCCATGTTCATGTACACCTCTTTGCAATAAGATGACTTTTTTGTTGACTTTTAGAAGGACCTATAATGTCTTGATCCATAACTCTCAAATGAAGCATTTTTAGCCAAATCTTGTGAGATATGAAGTTGTACAGAATCGAATTCTCCTCAAAATGAGCTTTGGTGGAAACATTTATGATTAATTATATGAAAGTTATGCCAGGTCAACATAACTTCATAATGATAAATTATGTGAAAGTTATGCTAGGTTATTGCATTAATCCATAATGATTTAAAGCATAATTCGCATTCGAAGTGCATCGACATGTAGACATCAAAGCATTTTGATCATTAGGCACACAATGAATTGTACATAAATCCATTGCATACGCATTCCAAGTGTTTGTATTAATGCATAACCTAGACTTGACATGAGTTTCCAACACTTTTTGTAGCATGATTTGCTTGCATTGATTCCTTGCATGTGAACATTAGGATTGTTACTTTAGCTTGCATCCTTAGCATGTTCATGCATCGATTATCATCATATGAGCATTATAATGGCTGTTTCGACCTACATTCTTGACATGTTCATACATAACCATGTACATGAGCATTAGAATGGTTGACTCAACTTGCATACTTGGCATGTTCACGCACTGTTTCCTGATGTATGTACCTTGGAATTGTTACTTTAACTTGCATTCCTCACATGTTCATGCATTTAAATTTCATAAATGAGCATTGGAATTATCATTTTGATTCGCATTCCTTGCATGTTCATACATCTAATTTCACAAAATAAACATTGGAATTATCACTTTGATTCGCATTCCTTGCATGTTCATGTATCTAATTTCACAAAATGAACATTGGAATTATCACTTTGATTCGCATTCCTTGCATGTTCATACATCTAATTTCACAAAATGAACATTAGAATTATCACTTTGATTCGCATTCCTTGCATGTTCATGCATCTAATTTCACAAAATGAACATTGGAACTATCACTTTGATTCACATTCCTTGCATGTTCATGCATCTAATTTCACAAAATAAACATTGGAACTATCATTTTGACTCGCATTCCTCGCATGTTCACGCATTCGATTGTCATTTGTGAGCTTTGGATTTGCTGTCTGACTGTGTAGATTGACTTGTGGCATGAGAACGTCATGGACAGGTGATCCGGAATCAAAACAACATTTGTTACAGGTTGTAGACCGCGCTTAGTGCCACCAGGAGCGCGCTAAGCGCCAAACTCTCTGACTTTTGTTTTGCAGGTCGCGCTTAGCGCGGTCCAGAGTAGGCTAAGCACGAAAGCTTCTGTTTGGGTCGCGCTTAGCGCGGTATAGCAGGCTTAGCGTGACCTGTACTGGTTTTTTCTGTTATTTCTTAATTTTAAGTGCAAACGGCAGGTGTTTTAGCCTTCCTAACCATTGTTTGAGCTGTGTTTGATGCATGAGTTTGTGTTGTACACACGTGTGACACAATTCTTCGACATTTCGCATTTGTATACCCACATATACATTCATTTTTGCTTGCTTTTTAGGTCTAATTCCCTTCTTGCAGGCATATCCTAAGTGGAACATGTATACACATGTCCCTTTGCTTGTGCGCATACGCGTACATTCGATTGTTTGCTTGCGTGGTTATCTTGTAGGTGTTATTGCTTCGGATGCGTATGAACGCGCAATCCGCTTGTTTTGATACATTGAGTTCTTCTCACCGGTTTACTCTTATTACATGGCTGCAGTACTTGAGGTTTTTCGGAGTAATTTCTTTAGCTCGCAGTGCTCTTCGGATTTTACATTCGTGTGGTAGTTTCTACACCATTTACCGCATTCTCTTACATCTTTCCTAGATATCATGAGAAGTAGGGCTTTACAGCTTTCTTTTTCCATGAGAAGTAGGAATAGAGATGCATGATGGGGCTTCCGTAGTTGGAGCATGTTCAGGAACCCCTCTAGTTTATTTAAAGACCCGTTTAGGGCGATTATACTTGTTGGTTGTATTTGATTCGTTTGATTTCCCTTAGGATTGCTCGGTTAGGACAGGTTCTCGAACCTAGACATTAGGATTTACATCCTTTGCATGTTGACATAGGTAGAGATTCCCTTACATCCTCGACCATAGGTCCGATCTTTTCATGACAACATTAGGGTTAGTACTAGCTAGTCTCCCTTTTGTTTTGCTAGTTCTTTTCGCATCCTTGCATGTAATTAAAACTAAAACATTCTTTCTTTTTCTTTTGAAAACAAAAATACTTAATAATGGTTTGAATTCCTTTTTCAAGGTAAAAGAAACCAACCAAGACAAACTCTTCTCGCCTACGGGCGCATTTTCTTTTGTGTTTAAAACCTTTTTCACAAGTAAAAAACACAAAACCCACCAAAACAAGTGAGCCGAACTACGGCGCTCTGACTTTCCCATTGCACGCGGGAATACGTAGGCATCATGTCACGGGGCTCGATCGAGTAAACTTTGTAAATACTTCCTTCTTCTACCCGTGGTTTCTTTATTTCCCTTTTTCTTTTGCATGCATTTGTAGCGTTTAAGCATAGATAGATATAACACACCCTTTAGCTAGAAATAGAAGCGGATACCGTAGAGTACTACAGGCGTGTTGGGTGTTAATCCCTTCCCCTTGCGTAACTAACTCCCTTACCTAGATTCTCTTGATCTCTCGGTCATAGGACCGTGATTTCTCCCTTCAGGTTTACTCGATGTTTTCCTTTCTCCGTCGTGAGATAAAAGATATTCAATGGCGACTCCATTGATACACCCCTATCAGTCGGAAGTTCAGCCGGGTGGTTTCAGCTGGCGACTCCACTGGGGACAGTTGACCTATTGATGGTCCGTCCAGGAGTTGATCCTAACTTTCTTTTTCATGTTTAATGGGTGTTTATCGACTTACTCGCTTTATTGCATCATCCTTTGTATGCTTTGCATTGCATTCTATGTGACATATTTACCGCTTTCATATATCCTGTATATGGGCTGCTGCTGTACTGGTTGATCTCTTGATTTGGGTGGGTGTTACTTGAGGTAAAAGGCCCACTACCCCGACTAGTGACATATAGGCTAGATGAATTTGGATGTCGAATCCCGAATCCCGTGGTGCGTGTGAGGAGGCATGAAGTACCGAACTCAGATGAGATTCAATTGACGGTGCTTTCGCCCTACACCCTGTTGTGTAGTCAGCAGAGTACTCGAGAAAGGATCATCAACTCTATTTATCATTAGGGACCCACGTGAGTTGGGGTGGGATATCATTATTACAGGTACTGTTGGTGACTTGTTACTGTTGGTGACTTTGTTATTGATGGTGACTTGGTATTTTCTGGTATTTTCTGTGGAGTTCCAGTTCGACGCCGGACCGTTGATACTATGATATTCAGATTTGGTTTCTACATGATATTTCGATTGGGTGTCGAGCTTTTGACATTGTTGCACTTGTCTGAGATCTCAGTACAGTAGTGGTTTAACATACAGGAGATATGGTCCTAAAGCATTGTATTCATAAAAACTTTTATTTGCATATTTTAACATGCATATTTGTTTATTTCCAGGATCTCTAGCCTTTGAGTCTAGTTGGTGGGTCATTTTGGAAGATGGATACTGGAAAGAAGAACAATCAGAGACGTCATCCAGTGTACAAATTTCCCACCCCTGCTCTTGAGAATCTTCTCTTACTAGATAATAAGTCTACACCAGAGAATGTTGTCATGTTTACCAAGGATTATGGAAGAATTTTGACATGGTTGAAGTCTCCTTTAACTGAATACCAGAAGGATGGGCTCCAGGTCCTTTTCCAATTCTATGACCGTGAGCTATGTGTTTTATTTTCCCTGATTACTTGTTGATGCCCACGTTGGAAGAGTATTCTAGCATCTTGGACATTCCTATCTTACATCAAGTGCCTTTCCATGCCTCTATGAAAAAACCGACCGATGATCAAATTGCCAAAGCTCTTTATTTGGAGAAATCTGTGGTGTCTGCTAACGTTGCAAGTAAGGGGGATGTGAGAGGTTTTCATTTGGGTTTTCTGTTGCGGGAAGGTAATTCTAAAGCTGCCAAGAAAGATTGGAAGAGTTTTAACGCCATTCTAGCTTGTTGTTCCTATGGGATGTGCTTATTTTCGAATGAGCCCAAATTTGTTGACATGAATGCTATTTCCATTTTCATTCAGCGGAATCCTGCTCCAACTCTTTTGGGAGATGTTTATCATTCCATACAATCCAGAAGCTTTATAGGGAAAAGTGGAATTGTAAAATGTTATGCACCATTGTTATACCATTGGTTTTAGGGTTTTCTTCCTCGAAGTGGTGCTTTTATTGACACTCGGCATACTATGAGGTGGGTTCCAAGATTGATGGGTCTCACGTCTCAATATATTGGGTGGAATCGACGCGAAATGTCCAAGACTGAAAGCGAGAAGATTATCATCCGTTGCGGAGACTTCCCTAATGTCCCTCTTTTGGGCATAAAGGGAGGTATCAACTACAATCTGACTCTTGCTTTGAAGCAATTGGGTTATGCTTTGACGGGACCTCCTGATGTGAGTTTTATGCAGGAAACTATATACTATGATGTGCCTGATGTTACCGGGACAATGGCTAAAGTTGTTCAAGCATGGAAAAGCATCCGCCTTGAAGGAGGACAATATTTTGGAAGGAAAGATCCCACGACCTATACTTCTTATATTCAGTGGATTAAGGAGAGAAATAACGATCGTCAGTGGCCTTCCATCATCGGAGTTGCAGCTTTTTATCCTCAAGAGTTGGTTCCAGATGTTGTTTCAAAAGGAGATTATGAGCGGGTGCATGCTCAGAATCGCCTTTTGCTTGAAGAGAAGGAGACACTAGCAGTGAGTTGTCTTGTTGCCACTCAAACAAAGAACCAGTTGGATCATGAGATCAAGTATTTCAAAGGAGAGGCATCCGATTCAACAAAGAAGAGGCCTAGAGTTGAAGATTCTTCCATTCCCATTGAAGAGTACCGGAAAGTTGCTGCTAGTTTGGAAAAGAAATACGAGTAGAAAATCCAAGATTGTGAGACCCTTAAGACTTCCAAAGAAAATGTATAAAAGAAGTATAAGGCTCAAATCGAAGACTTGAAGAAGCAAATGCATAATCAAATGTTGGCATATGAGTCCCGTATCCGAGAGAAGGAAGCCCAATTATCCCTTACCATCGGAGAGTTGGAACATCTCAAGACTCAGATGGGAATACAAGATGCGGAAGGATTTCATATGTCTGATTTTTAGATTTATGCTTTATTTGTCTTTTGCGGGAAGTCACCATCAGACTTGTTGATGGGATTACTCCTTTTATTGTATGAATTGCAAAACATTTGTTCAGATCCTCAAATTGCTTGTAAACTTCTTTGATTGGGACTTAATGATAGTTAGACTTTTCAGTATCCATTATCTTGTTTAAATCCTAAAACTTGAGTCAAAGTGTTAAAAGTCCTGGAAATGTTCAAATATGCCATTACATGCATAACATTCATATATGTGCATGTCATGCATAACAGGTTTAACCGGAGTTCTCATCCTCGACTTATGCTTTTATTTAGCAGAAAATTGCAAACTTACCTGACTCGGAACAATGAACGGCGACAGATGGAACAACTTCAAGCAGAAATGGCAGCAATGAAAGCGCAAATGGAGGCTCAGATGACTCAATTCATGGAAGTTATCACTAATATGAATCGAGGACAGCAAGAGTTGAGGGCTTTGGTTGATAGATCTCATCCAGAGGATGACCGTCGCAATCCGTTTGATGATGCTTCTGTGGGTCAGCCACGTGTTGAACATGAGAGTGCTAATTTGGGTGTTAACGACCACCTTCGTGGTTTAGGTCTACATCTCAATGGTCGATTTCCGCCTCCACCACCTACTCCACCTCATGGGCCTTATTTCTTTGATGATGGGATGCAAGGGCATCGTACTCGGGGTCGTCCTTGTTCCCAGGATCCAGATGTTGATCAAAATGATGAAGCTTATTCTGTGAATGGTAGTGAAGTTGATTTCCCAGATGATGATCAAAGGTACCGATTGCTTGAAGAAAGGTTGAAGGCCGTTGAGGGATAGAAATTATCAGATTTGGACTTATCTGATTTGGGGTTGGCGCCTAGGGTGAGACTTCCTCCAAAGTTCAAAGTCCCTATGTTTGACAAGTACAATGGGGCGAATTTTCCCAAAAATCATATCACTGCATATTTCTGCAAGATGGCGGTGTACACTGAAGACGAAAGACTGCTTATGTATGTTTTCTAAGAAAGTTTGACTGGAGCGTCACTAGAATGGTATATGCATCTGGAGAGAAGTCACATCAGGACGTGGCGTGATCTTGTGAATGCTTTTATTCAACAATACCAGTTCAACATTGACATGGCTCCGAATCATACACAATTGTTGGGTTTGTCTCAGAAGTCGGGTCAAACATTTAAAGAGTATGCTCAGAAATGGAGAGAGCTTGCTGCTAGAGTTCAACCACCCATGGACGAGCGAGAGATGATTAATATGCTCACCAGTACTCTGTCTGTACATTATTATGTTGCATGTAGTACTTCTGCAAGCTTTGCTGAGATGGTCCGTTATGGTGAACAGATTGAGAGTGGGCTGAAATTGGGGAAAATCCACTATTCGGAGGGAGGAAGTTCCTCTGGTGTTAAGAAGGCATACAACGGTCATCCCAAGAAGGAAAAGGGATAAGCCAATGTTGTATATGGTGGTAGACGCAAAGCTCAGGTCAATGCATTGACTATATCTGCTTCTTAACCACAAACTCAGCAAGCACCTCGCCAACAAAATCAGAGACAATAGGAGAATCGTACTCCCAGGAGGTTTGATGTTGTTCCAATGAGCTATGCTGATTTGTTTGCCCGTTTGAGTGATATTAAGCTGGTAGTGCCGAAGCCTACATTTGCGCCTCCTCCTCAAGATAAGCGTCCCAGAAATATGATGCCAATGCTAGCTGCGAGTTCCATTCTGGAACGTTGGGGCATAGTATTGAGAACTGTTACGCATTCAAATACAAATTTCAAGACCTCATTAATTCAAAAAATATTGAATTGGAAGCTCGACCGCAAGCTGTTGGACCCAATGTCACCCATAACCCGATGTCGCGTCACGGGGTTGTTCAAACCGTGATGAAAGATGGGGAGGTCCTTAATCTAATAATGGATGTTGACTTGGTGAAGACACCGCTGCCTTTTGTCAAAGAATATTTGATCAAGAAAGTTGTTTTTCCTGGTTGTGAAGCTGATTGTGAAAGATGTGAACATTGCTCAAACGGTTGTGCAAATCTGAAAGATGGTATTAAGTATCTGATTAATAGCGGCCAATTGCAATTTGATCAGGTTAAGAAGGATAAGAAGGTTGAAACCCGTGGTGTATCTGTGATTACTATCCCTTATTCTCTGATTGTTATATCTGCACCAACAAAACCTATTCCGTTGGCAATTACTAAACTTGGTCCCTTGCCATATGAAAGTGACAAAGCTATGCCATGGCATTATGGGTCGGATGTTTATTATCATGGTGTGAAACAGGAAGATGTCTCCTTCTCCGTTAAGAAGGATAACATGTTGGACGCTGCTAATACCGATGACATTGCTGGAAGTGGTGGTATGACCAAAAGTGGGCGAATTTTCTCTAATCCAGTAGTACAATCCAATGCAGAAGCTGTTGCTAAAGCTAAGGGCAAACAACCCATGAAACAACTAGAATTACAAAGCGCTAATCCTGATCTTGAGAAGGACGTGGAGGAGATCATGAAGTTCATCCGTAAGAGTGACTTCCAGGTGATTGATCAGCTTGCCCAGACGCCTGCAAAAATTTCTATTCTCTCCTTGTTGCGAGATTCTGAAGCACACAAGAATACTTTAATGAAGTTGTTGAGCAATGCCTTCGTGCCGCAGGAGATATCTGTGGGGCATTTTGAAAATGTGTGTGCAAGAACAGATTAGGGTTTACTGATTGCGATCTTCCGCCGGAGGGTCGAAACCATAATCGAGCACTGCATATCTCTATGGAGTATCGGGGCACTACTTTGTCTCGTGTGTTGGTGGATACTGGTTCCTCTCTCAATGTAATTCCCAAACAGCATTAATGAAGATTGACTATGGCGGTCTTGAACTCCGGCCTAGTGATCTAATTGTTAAAGCATTTGATGGTTCTAGGAGATCTGTCTTCGGAGAATTGGACCTCCCCATCAAAGTTGGCCCTCAGCTTTTCGTTACAACATTCTTTGTCATGGACTTTCAGCCTGCCTACTGTTGCCTCTTGGGCCATCCATGGATTCCCAAAGTTGAAGCGACCACATCAACTCTTCACCAGAAGCTTAAATACCCTGTTGAAGGGAAGACAATCACAGTTTGTGCTGAAGAAGAATATATTGTGAGTCATCTTGCTTCTTTCTGATATGTTGAGGTTGATGGTGAGATTCATGAAACTCCGTTTCAAGGCTTTGAAACGGTGCATATGTTGAAGACTCCTCAACAGAAGGAGGTCAAGAAAGACAAGCCGGAATCTTCCATGTCATCTTTGAGAGATGCAAAAGTTGTGGTAGAAGCTGGATGCCCTGAAGGTTGGGGCAGTGTGGTGGAGGTAGCTCCCAAATTCAACAAGTTCGGGTTGGGCTTTGACCCTGTTCTGCCCCGTCAGATTCTAAAAGCACCCAATTTGGCTACTCCTGTGAGGTTTTCTTGCACCGACATTAGTCTCAGACAAGAAAATGTCGTGGATGACTCAAATAATGAATTTGATGTTGACAAGTTGATCCGCCCCAGCGTCCCTGGCGTGGAGTTGAACAACTGGACCTCGGAAGACCGCGTCCTAGTCACGATGGTCAAAGAGTAATTTTCTTTTGTTTCTGTTATCATGCAAATAATTCATGTGCTCTACCCAAGGCACAATGAATCATATGTAGGGCCACCATGTTTGCATTTGCGACCTTTTTACCATGAAATAAAAGAACGTCTTTTCATTCAAATGTTTTTCTCCCTTTCCTTCTATTTTACATCACAATTTTAAAACGCAAAATGACAATGCTTTATTTTTCTTTTATCATCTAAAAACTAAAAAGCATTAAAATCAATCATGCAGATATAATCCCACACTCCTAATGGATCCCTTTGATAACGACTCTGCTATCGCTCTTTATGACTTTGATAATCCGATCAACCAAGCCGAAGAAGAAGGTGAAGAAGATTGTGAACTCCCTGAAGATCTAGCAAGAATGTTAAGGTAAGAGGAAAAGGTTATGCAACCGCATTAGGAAGAGATTGAAAAGGTGAATCTGGGCAATTCTGATGTGATTAGAGAGGTTAAAATCGAGGCCGCTTTAGAAGACATCGTGAAGCAAAGATTGATTGGATTACTCCGAGAATATTCAGACATCTTCGCCTAGTCTTATGAAGACATGTCTGGGTTGGATATTGATATCGTTGTGCACAAGATACCTTTGAAAGAAGACTGTCCTCCTATTAAGCAGAAACTTCGAAGAACTCATCCTGAGATGTCTAAGAAGATCAAAGAGGAAGTCCAGAAAAAGCTTGATGCAAGCTTTTTCAAAGTCATCTCTTATCCTCCATGGGTTGCCAACATTGTTCCTGTGCCCAAGAAAGACGACAAGGTTAAAATGTGTGTGGATTATAGGGATTTGAACAGAGCCAGTCCAAAAGATGACTTTCCGCTTCCCCATATCGACATATTGGTTGATAATACAGCTCACGCAAAAGTGGTTTCTTTCATGGACGGTTTTTCCGGGTACAATCAAATCAAGATGGCACCGGAAGACATGGCTAAAACAACTTTTATCACCCCATGGGGAATTTTTTGCTATAAGCTGATGCCTTTCGGGTTGTAGAACGCCGGGGCAACGTACCAGCGTGCAATGGTAACTCTTTTTCACGATATGATTCATAAAGAGATTGAAGTATATGTCGATGACATGATCGCTAAATCTCAAGATGAAGAAGAGCATCTGGTACACCTACAAAAGTTGTTTGACAGGTTGAGGAAATTCAGATTGAGGATGAATATGAACAAATGTACGTTTGGTGTACGATCTGGTAAGCTGTTAGGCTTCGTTGTAAGTGAAAGAGGCATCGAGGTTGATCCTGCTAAAGTAAAAGCAATTCAACAAATTCCTGAACCAAGAACTGAAAAAGAGGTCCGTGGCTTTCTAGGGAGGTTAAACTACATCTCTAAATTCATCTCTCCCATGACTGCCACATGCGAACCTATTTTCAAACTACTGAGAAAGGATCAAATGGTCAGGTGGAATGACGATTGTCAAGTTGCATTTGAGAAGATAAAGGAGTATCTGCAGGAACCTCCGATTCTCATGCCTCCCGTGGAGGGTAGGCCGTTGATCATGTATTTGACAGTGCTCGAAGACTCAATAGGGTGCGTGTTGGGGAAACATGACGAGTCTGGTCGAAAAGAGCATGCAATATACTACCTAAGCAAAAAGTTTACCGACGGTGAAACAAAATACTCACTGCTCGAGAAAACTTATTGTGCTTTAGCGTGGGCTGCTCGCCGACTAAGACAGTATATGTTGACTCACATAACCTTATTGATATCCAAGATGGATCCGATCAAGTACATATTTGAGAAGCCAGCTTTGACAGGTCGGATTGCTAAATTATTTTAACAGAGTATGACATCCAGTATACTACTTAGAAATCTATCAAGAGTAGTGTGTTGGCGGATTATGTTGCTCACCAGCCTGTGGATGATTATCAGCCAATGAGGTTTGAATTTCTTGATGAGGATATCATGTACATCCGGGATTGCAACATCCCAGGTGCAGATGCGGGACCCGAACCAAGATCCAAGTGGTATTTGGTCTTTGACGGAGCTTCCAATGCGTTGGGCAATGGTGTTGGTGCGATAATGACTACTCCGGACGGTCATCATATCCCGTTCACGGCTCGAATTTTCTTTGATTGAACCAATAACATGGCTGAATATGAGGCTTGCATTTTTGGTATCGAGGCGAAAATTGACTTAAGAATTAAGCATCTGAAAGTGTATGGAGACACTGCACTTGTGATTAGCCAGATTAACAACGATTGGGAGACTCGCCACCCAAATTTGATTCCTTACCGTGAACACGTGATGAAATTGGTTCCTTATTTCGAGGAGATCACTTTTGACCATATCTCGCGAGAAGAGAACAATCTGGCTGATGCTTTGGCCACCTTAGCATCCATGTTTAAAGTCAAATGGGCTAATGAAGCGCCTTCAATAACCATTCGGAGATTGGATGAGCCAGCCTTTTTTTTTTGAGATTGAAGCAGAGAAAGATGGCAATCCTTGGTTTTATGATGTCAAGCGATATCTTGAAACTCAAGAGTATCCAGAGGAAGCTTCTGTGACAGATAAGAAGTTCTTAAGAAGATTCTCGGTGAAGTTCTTCCTCAATAATGGTGTGCTATACCGTAGACATCACGACGGGCTGTTTCTCATATATGTTGGTAAAAATGAAGTTGCAAAGATCATCAAAGAGATGCACGAGGGCTCATTCGGAACTCATTCAAGTGGGCACACCATGGCTAAAAAGATCTTGCTAGATGGGTATTACTGGTCGACCATGGAGGTTGATTGTTTTAATCATGCCTGGGTTTGTTACAAATGCCAAGTATATGCTGACAAGGTGTATGTGCCACCATCGCTTTTGAATGTTTTAACCTCTCCTTGGCCTTTTGCTATGTGGGGAATTGATATGATCGAAAAGATTGAGCCGACAGCGTCCAACGGACATCGCTTCATTCTGGTTGCAATAGATTATTTCACCAAGTGGGTTGCAGCAGCATCCTATGCAAGCGTCACCAAATAGGTGGTTGCCAATTTTATCAAGCACAACATCATCTGCTGTTACGGGATTCCTGGAAAAATTATCACGGATAATGGGTCGAATCTTAACAACCAGATGATGAAGGAGCTTTGTGAGTCCTTCAAGATTAAGCATCATAATTCGTCCCCATACCGCCCGAAGATGAACGAAGCTGTTGAAGCGGCAAATAAGAACATTAAGAAGATTGTGTAGAAGATGGTAGTAACCTATCGAGATTGACACGAGATGTTGCCTTTTACTTTGCATGGTTACAGGACTACCGCTCGCACTTCAACAGGGGCAACCCCGTTTTCTCTCGTATATGTCATGGAAGTCGTGCTTCCAATCGAAGTTCAGATCCCTTCATTAAGAATCATGAAAGACGCAGAGCTTGATGAAGACGAGTGGGTGCAGAACCGCTTGGACCAGTTATGCCTCATTGATGAGAAACGGTTGACAGCTGTCAGTCACGGACAAGTTTATCAGTAGAGGATGAAAAGAGCATATGACAAGAGGGTTCGAACTCAAAATTAATACTGGTGATCTCGTGCTAAAGAGGATAGTTCTTCCTCAGGGTGATCCTCGGGGAAAATAGACGCCGAATTATGAAGGGCGTTCGTTATGAAGAAAGTTTTCTCCGGTGGTGCCATGATGCTCGCAACAATGGACAGAGAAGATTTTCCGCTACCTGTGAACGCAAACGTAGTCAAGAAATACTATGCATATAATTTCTTATTTGTGAAAGTAATAAGGGTCAGCGACTACATCCCGCATCGGATCAACGATCGCACCTTTTGGCAACATCTCATGCTACTCCGAAGGGCAGTGATCAAGCCAATCACCTTTTTTGGGAAAAGCGAAGTGATGAGATAATTGGAGTCATAAAAGTGATAGCAGTGTTGAAACCCGATGAGGATTCATTGTCGCATTGCCATGCGTTTTAGTTTTCCTCTTATTTTACTTTTGCAGTTGCCTCATTCTAGGAATTGCCTCCTATTGTACTTGCCTATTTGCAGGCCTACTTCTAATTAATAAAATGAGTTTTTTGTTTGTCAATTAATTTCTTACACTTACTGATTTGTTTGCGAAAGATGTTCAAAGTTTTATGGTAAATTTTTTGCATATGAACATCGTTGGTTTTACCATGATCAGAAACTTCTGAATATTACTCTGAGACTTGAGTGACCTGGATGACAGGCAGATTTGTCGCATCATGTCAGGGGCACTCCACTAACATTGTATTGTAGGAATTATTTCTTGTTAGAAGATATTTTGATGCACTAATGTGGAAATCAACTGAGGTCTACTATGGAGTTTCCCTAGTTGGGTCTTCCCCGGTGGTTCCGTTGCTAGACATGAATGATCTCCAGAAGCTTGGATATCCCCTTGGATCGGTGAAGTCAACCAGCGCTCTATGCCAAGGATCATTGATGGGTTCCTTTTCATGATCCCTAACGGAGCCCCATTCACTTCCTCCCCAGTGTTGTCTTTGACGGAGGTTTGTTACTACGGTGCGTCGCACCAATCCCCAGTACGAGTCGACGATGTCCTTTTCAGTTGGAATTCCCTAGTGGATGTTGTAACACCCCTTCTAAATAACCCCCGAATATATTAATTAAATAAGAGTAACATGGAAAATAGGGATGTCACAATTCAGAATAAATATAAAAACCTCAAATACAAACAGTAATCATGCTACACTGAAGGAATTATTTAAATAAATTAGTCAACTTAACATCACGTTCTACACAGCGGAAAAATACCACAAAATCGGAATAACTTTAATTCGTAAGTATTCCCAACATAAATCAAAACCAATAGAGTGTAAACAAAACTCTCATCCAAACGTTTCCCCAGTGTTACAACTACCAGAGCATGACACTGACACGTGGATAATAATAAGACACAACTCTATAAGCCATCCTCACCGACTCCTGAGCTGCTAACTTTAATCTGAATTCATTAAAGTAAGGGTGAGATCTCTTTTCAATATAGAATGCATTATATGTTTTTAAATACAACAGAACAATTCAATACGTCAGTTCACTATCATTAACATAATTAGATTTCAAATCACCAAAGCATTTCACAAAGATCATTATGCAAATATAACAATCAATGAGATTATAACACTGGAAACCATCCTAACATGTTATAATTCCATATGCAATGCAGAAACTATGCATGTGGTACCAAATGTGAACTAAATTCACACCTTGTTCCGCTTACACCATGGAAACAGAGCTAATCAACGATTCGCCCATACACCACTGGGACACGAATCTAGCCTCACTACCACTATCCACTGGGTACGTGTATTGGCTCTGCAGGTCCAATTCCACACAATGGGAATTAACCATCACCAGAATGCATATGCATGCACATCAAAAGCATGCAACATCCAAATACGGAGTATGATCAGACAACATTATTCCACACATAACCAATACCAACATATCACATGATAACAGCTCAATCATAATGGATAACAGGTACAGCATATAAGCATTAGTTCTCATCCACTCAATCAGAGTAAATCACAAATAATTCTTCACTATTTCCAACTACCAAATTTTACCAAAAATCGGGGGATTCGACTCTTTTGAAAATATATTCCATGAAATAATATTTTCCTTATTTTATAAGATAGTGTTTTTAATTTAAGAAATACTGCCGAAAACGGCACTCGAATCGGAGTGACGGTTTAGGAAATATGAGTTTTTAAAGTTTTAAACATTTTGAATTTTAACACAGTGGTAACCGGTTCCTCCCAGGGAGAACCCGATTCCCACATTTCTCAAAAACACGCCCCCGGGAATTTACTATGGGGAACTCGGTTCCTCCATACTGGGAACCGGTTCCCACTAAAAAAATGGTTTTCTTTGAAAATTTTGAACTGGGAACCCAGTTCCTCCCCAGGAGTAACCGGTTCCCAAAAACCCAGAATTCCATCTCCATGGTTTTTGTACCAGTATCCCGGTTCCTCCCACATGGAAACCGGTTTCTGTGACCTACAGAACCTAAAATATGCAGTTTTGACAGCAGCTTGCAGTCCAACTCAAACCAAAACATTCCTATACGAATTCAAGCATCAATAACACTAAATTCCTTCCAACAAACACCAGTATTATGCCACATAACATGAATCCATTAATTCCAAACATCCCATAACATTACTACGGTTCCAATTCATACAATTCGACGTATTTTGGGGTTAATTCCACAAACCTAAATTATCTAATTTCAAGTTTCCTAACATAATAATCATTCAATTGGATTCTAAAACCCATAAGGCATAATAATTGAATGAAATCACCCCTTACCCCGCGATGATTCTTCGAATTCCCGGCGTTTGGCTTTTCCTCCTTTCTCTTCTCTTCTCCAATCTCACGTATGATGAAAAATCTCTAATGACTCTCTTTTCCTTCTTTTCCCTTTTATTATTCCTTTTATTGTTCCAATAAATAAATAAAAGAATAATTAGAATAAGTAGAGCACCTTACTCCTCACACCACCAACTCTTCCATTCATTTAATTAATTAAATCCAATAATCTAAAAATATTAATAATTAAACTGTTAATTAAATTAATAATCACAATTCTAATTATTTAATAATTGAATTATTTGTGGTGTCACAACTCTCCCCTACTAAATAGAGTTTTCGTCCTCGAAAACATACCTTAGACGAAAAGTTCGGGATACGAGTCTTTCATCTGGCTCTCCAGCTCCCAGGTAACATTTCCACCCGCTGGTCCTCCCCAAGCCACTTTCACCAGAGCTATCTCCTTACCCCGCAACTGTTTCAACTTCCGTCCTCAATTCTCGCAGGTAATGCTTCTACGGTCAAATTATCTCGCACCTGTATATCATCTACCTGAATCTCATGAGACGAATCATCAATGTACTTCCTCAACTGAGACACATGGAATACATCATGCAAATTTGCAAGCGACGACGGTAACGCAATCTGATAAGAAACTTTCCCAACTCTCTTGGTAATCTGAAACGGACCAATAAAGCGCAGAGTCAACTTCTTTGACTTCAAGGCTCGACCAATACCAGTCATCGGAGTAACTCGCATAAACACATGACCTCCTTCACTAAACTCGAGATACTTCCTCCTCTTATCATGATAACTCTTCTGACGACTTTGAGAAGCTCTCATCTTCTCCTGAATCATCTTAATCTTTTCCGAAGTCTGTTGGACAATCTCCGGTTTAATCACAACACTTTCTCCAAATTCGTACCAACACAACGGTGTCCGACACCTCCTACCATATAATGCCTCAAATGGAGCCATTCCAATACTCGAATGAAAACTATTGTTGTGGGTAAACTCAATCAATGGTAAGTAACTATCCCAAGCTCCACCTTTTTCCAATACACAAGCTCGCAGCAAATCCTCTAACGACTGAATCGTTCTCTCCGTCTAACCATCTGTCTGTGGATGATAAGCAGAACTCAATCGCAACTTAGTACCCAAAGCTTCTTGTAACCCTATCCAAAACTTAGACGTAAACCTCGGATCTCTATCCGACATAATGCTAGAAGGAATACCGTGCAAACTCACGATCTTCTCAACATATAACTCTGCCAACCTCTCCATAGGATAATCCATTCTTATTAGAATAAAGTGAGTAGACTTTGTCAACCGATCCACAATAACCCAGATAGAATCACAATTCTTTGCTGTCCTTAGTAGACCAGACACAAAATCCATAGAAATGCCATCCCATTTCCAATCTGGAACAAACAACGGTTCCATCAACCCTGACGGTTTCTGATGTTCAATCTTTGACTTTTGACAAACCAAACAAGCATAGACGAACTCAACAATCTCCTTTTTCATTCCAGGACACCAAATAACTTCTTCAAATCATGATACATCTTAGTAGCACCAGGATGAATACTTAATCCACTACGCTGTCCTTCTTCCAAAATACTCTTCCTAACTTCTGCAATATCCGGAACACACATCTTATCACCAAATCTCATAACTCCATTCTCGTCAATTTGGAATTCACCTCCTTGACCTTGGTTGATCAATGTCAATTTATTAACTAAACCAACATCAGATTTGTGTCCATTTCGAATCTCATCCAGAATACCACTAGTCAGCTTCAACATACCCAATTTAACACTATCAGAAGTAGTCTCACATACCAAACTCAAGTCTCTGAATTGTTCCACTAAATCCAATTCACGCACCATCAACATAGACATATGCAACGACTTCCTACTCAATGCCTCTGCGACAACATTTGCCTTACCAGGATGGTAATTCAAACCGAAATCATAATCCTTTAGAAATTCTAACCACCTCATCTGCCTCATATTCAGCTCTTTTTGATCGAAAAGATACTTCAGACTCTTATGATCGCTGAATACCTCGAATCGAGAACCATACAAGTAATACCTCCATAATTTCAAAACAAATACCACAACTTCCAGCTCTAAATCATGGGTCGGATAATTCCTTTCATGAACCTTAAACTGTCTCGAGGCATAAGCTACAACCTGCTTCTCTTGCATCAAAACACCACATAATCCCATCAATGACGCATCACAATACACAACAAAAGATTCTGCCGGATTCGGCAAAGTCAAAATCGGAGCACTAGTCAACCTCTTCTTCAACTCTTGGAATCCTTTCTCGCATTCAGAATCCCAAACAAACACTTGACCCTTTCTTGTCAACTTAGTCAACGACAAAGCTAACTTCAAAAATCCTTCAATGAACTTTCTGTAGTAACCTGCAAGACCAAGAAAACTACGGATTTCAAAAGCATTCTTCGGTGCTTCCCACTGAGATACCGCTTCTACCTTTGTAGGGTCAACAACAATGCAATTCTTGGAAATCACATGGCCAAGAAAGCTTAATTCACTTAACCAGAATTCACATTTGGACAACTTCGCATACAGCTTCTTCTCCTTCAACAATTCCAATACAACTCTGAGATGTTCTGCATGCTCTGCATCACTCTTCGAATAGATCAAAATATCATCAATAAATACCACCACGAACTTATCAAGATACGGATGAAATATCCTGTTCATATACTCCATGAAAACACCAGGTGCATTAGTAACTACAAACGGTATAACAGAATACTCATAATGTCCATACCTCGTTCTAAATGCAGTTTTTTGAATATCTTCCGTCTTCACACGAATCTGATGATATCCAGATCTCAAATTAATCTTGCTGAATACACAAGCCCCAACCAGTTGGTCCATCAAATCATCAATCCTCGGCAATGGGTATCGATTCTTGATTGTAACTTTGTTCAAATACCTGTAATCAACACACAGTCTCATCGAACCCTCTTTCTTCTTAACCAACAGCACAGGAGCACCCCACGGCGAAACACTAGGCCGAATAAACCTCTTCTCAAGTAACTCTTCTAACTGCTTATTCAATTCAGATAATTCAGATGCTGACATGCGATAAGGCGCCATCGACACCGGACTAGTTCCAGGAATCAAATCTATAGTAAACTCCACTTCTCGTTCAGGTGGCAATTCACTAACATCTTCCGGGAACACTTCAGGAAATTCATTCACCACCGGCCATTCTTCACTATTAGCCTTTCCTTTCACTTCCGTCAAAGAATACAACATAAACACCACAACACCATCATCAACCGCTAAATTCATCTACTTAACCGACATAGTCATATCTTCAACTCTAGCTTCTTCAGGAAAAATAACCGTCTTTGCAAAATAGTTGATATGAACCTGGTTGAATTCCAAACAGTTCATTCCAAGGATGATATCAAGTTGTTCTAGCGGTAGGCACACCAAATCCATACCGAAACCTCTACCAAAAATCACAATAGGACAATTCCTACAAACAAATAAAGTAGTCATTGAACCCGATGCAGGAGTGTCAATAACCATACTTCCATCCATATTAGAAATATCCAAGTTCAATCTCTTAGCCCATTCCAAAGTAATAAAAGAATGTATTGCTCCAGTATCAATAATCGCAATCAAAGGTATGCCATTAATAAAACATGTACCTTTAATCAACCGATCATCTGGCTTAGTCTCAGATCCTGACAAAGCAAACACTTTACCACCAGCCTGTTCCTTCTTGGGTTTCATACACTGCGGACGAGTATGACCCTCTTCGCCACAGTTGTAACAAGTTACCTTCCTTGCTCTGCAATCAGTAGCTACATGACCAAGTTTTCCACAGTTGTAGCACTTCCTCGTATCATTCTTGCATTCATTAGCTCGATGTCCCACATGGCCATAGCTATAACAATTGATAGGAGCACTATAATGTCCCCTACTAGGCTTCTTCCAACCACCGGATCTATGATTATTCCTATCATAAGGTTTCCTACGATCCATCTGTTACTTTCCTTTACGATCCACATACCCTCGAGCATTCGTCCGAGTACTAGCAAGATCGTCTTCCACAATCCTACTACAGTCTACCAAATCAGAAAACCTCCGGATGCGCTGATACCTGATACCTTGCTTGATCTCATCACGAAGACCATTCTCAAACTTGATACATTTGGAAAATTCTTCATATGCATCGTTGTTGTAGTGAGCGTAATACTTTGCCAACTCCGTAAATTTCGAAGCATACTCACTCATGATCTTATTACCATGCTTCAGCTCCAGAAACTCAATCTCCTTCTTGCCCCGAATATCTTCAAGAAAATATCTTCTTAGGAAAGCCCTCCTGAACACAACCCAATTCGGTGCAACATCATCTTGTTCCATTTTAGTCCTGGTAGCAACCCACCAGTCATCAGCTTCCTCTGCCAGCATGTGAGTACCATATCTCACCTTCAGCTCCTCAGCACAATCAATTACTCTGAAGATCCTCTCGATCTCCTTCAACCACCTCTGAGCACCTTTGGGATCATCTGTGTAATACAGTGAACTGACTTTGTGGATTTTTTGTATCGCAAATGTGCGGATAGCAAGAGTCGCCACCGACTTTTATTTTTATCCAATTAAGGGAAGGTAAAGTACAGAAAAAGACCTTCGTTAGATTCTGAGTAAGGGAGAAGGTTATGAAAAGGGAAGGTATTAGCACCCCTTTCCATCCGTAGTTATCTACGGGCTCTTAGTTGCTTTCTAGATCACTTTTGAAAAACTTGTGCTTTCTGTGCGTTTGAAAAATGTTTTGAAAAGGCATTTCGCTTTGACTTTGTAATGATTCATGTAGGAATGTATACAAAGTGTTCGGAAACGTTTCGTTTTGAAAAGAGTTTGAACTTTGACAAAAGTGTGTGGTGTGAAAAGCATTTTGATAGAGCAAGCAACTAAAAAGTCTTATTACCTACTCAGAATTGGTCGTTTTTCGTGTTATTTTACTTTCCTTTAGAATAGCGTTATCCATACCATTAGTTGATAGATAACTCCATTCGTTGGATGTAAGCGGGACATTCGAAGGGACATCGTATGGTCATAGAAGGCAACTTGTAGGAAGTATCCTAGCACATTCGAAGGGACTATCATCATTTTTCGTAGGCGACAATCGAGGGTCAAGATCATGTATTCGGAGGAGACATCGTGGGCCAATGATCTTTGTATCGAAGGGACTATGATGATTTGTTTTGAAGGCAACGGTGCTAGGATACCTCTACGTTCGAGGGACATGACCATTTAATCGAAAGGCAACGAGAGAGAATTACCCTAAGGGGTGCATGTGTGAAAGAGTGTGTTGATTTCAGATATTTTATCTTGCAAATTTAGTGGGCTATGTTCAATTATTATCTTGCCATACACGCCTAATTACTAGCAGTTTATAGGGTGCGGAAATTAAAATGCGGAATGTAAAGATGCGGAAAGATAAATGTCCTACGCTATTACATGGCTTTGGGGCAGATACATAACTGAAAGATGCGGAAAATAAAAGCCTAATTTAAACTATTACATCCCATAGACAGTTACATTATTGGAAAAATAAAACGATAAAAGAAAATCGCCTGAATCGGAATAACCTGTACAAGAATGAGAAATCGGAAAATACGAGATGAATCGAATAAGAGAAAAAATGTTAGAAAAATGCAAATTTTTATATGAGAAAATTATTATGTGCTGAAAATAACATAAATATGCTAAAATAATTTTTTGGGATTTTTTTGATGCAATTTAGTAATTTAAATGCAATTAAAAGTGAATTTAATGCTAAATTATGAATAAAAATAAATATGCATGCAAAATTAAGTTTTTTAATTTTATAAATTAAATAAACATTTTATGAAAATACTGTAAAAAGAAAAATATTTTTTTGATGATTTTTTAATGCATAAATAAAATATGAAAAGAAATTAAAATAACATGGAAAATATTAAAATATATGAAAAATATGAAAAGATATGAGGAAAAGTAAGTTTGTAAAAGGAATGGTCCCAGCATGGTTCGAACAGGGGACCTGAAGCTGAAACTTTGAAAACCAACGCCTTGACCAACTGAGCTGGCATGTTCTACTGTTTGGAAACGGAGTGAGTGGAATACACGCGTTGCCTTCCCACTGCTTCCTTCTCGCGCCAACGATCGTCTTCAACCTTTTGAATTTTTGAATCTTCAGCGTCGGCCATTGCTCGACGCTAGGTCCCTGGCTAAAATAAAAAACACAGCATACATAATATAAATAACATCCAAGACCATGGTTCGATTCAGGACATCATTCCGGATGCAATGGTATAGGTCCCATGGTCCAATTTTTCCTATTAAGAGAGACCCTAATTCGTTCACATAAACCCTAATCATGGTGTAACACGATTCAGGCCATGGAAATGCAATCAAACAACCCAGATCGCTTGCAAACTTCGTTCTAAACATGAAACAAACATCAAAACTTGTTAATAATGCATGAATAATGAAACACGATTTTGAAAAAAATAAGAACAAACCGATTCGTGATTTCTTAATTCTGGATGGTTTTGAATGATGTAAGAGTCTGGATCGACTCTAAAGACCTCAAGGAGTGCAATGGACACCTCAAAATCGGTTGAGAATGGCTGGAAATAGGATTCCCACTTGCTTGTGCACCACGGTTTTTTGAGCTTTGGAATAGGGTTTCTAGAGCAATTTTTTCTGTTCTCTTTTGATAGGTATGCATCATATATTTATAGTAGAAGGATTTGGCATGGTTTTTGGTAAGAATCAATCAACATTCAATGTAAATCAAATTTGATTTTTTCACAAAATCAAATTTTCAAAATTTGATTAATTTCCAATCCAATCTTGCCATATTGATCAAATTTCGAAATTTGCTGGCCTTTGTGAGTTTCTTGGATCTCAAGGAAGGAATAAAAATCAATTTTGCAATTAATTTTGATTTTATACTTTATTTTTGAATTTAATTTGTATTTAAATGAATAAATTTCAAATTAAATAGAAAAATAAAATAAAAAAGCATGGCATTGGGCTTGGATATTCCTAATGGTATAAGGAACAAGTTTGGATGAAGAAAAGGTAAGCCCATTTGCAAAAAATTGATTTTTAGAAGCATCTCTCTTTGTGCATTCCTCCAAAATTCCTCAACTTGTGAATGGTGTAACTTGCTCAATTTTCCATGTTTTTGAGAGTTCTTGGACTTTTTGGAAATCTCTAAGAGCCCTCTAAACAATGTCTTTGGTTTCATCTCAATTGGAGTTACCATGCTCAATATATCCTCAAAACAAAAAGTTGACTTTTTGTTGACTTTGAAAAGGACCTGTAATGTTTTGAGCCATACCTCTCAAATGAAGCATTTTTTGGACATTCTTGTGAGACATGAAGTTGTAGAGAATTGAATTTCCTTCAAAACAAGAGGTGGTGGAAAAATTTCTGAGAAAGTATGAGAAAGTTATGATCAGTCAAAGTTCAGTTGACTTTTCACCTAGAAACCCTAATTTAGAAAGTTTGACTTTTGAGCAAATCTTGAGTTTTCTTGATGAATCATGATCAACCCTTGATCAAATGATGAATGCAACTTCAAAATGAGGATGTTGACCAAAAATCAGAAGTTTTGACTGTATGTTGACCACAGTTGACTTTTTGACCAATACAACTGATTTTCAACCATCTGAGCAATTGTTTGGGGAAACTTGACCCATGAGGCTTGAAACTTGACATGGAGAATCTTTGAAACATATGAGGAGGCATGAAGACCATTGGAGATGTTAGAAGTCCATCTTGATCTGAGAAATGCCAAACCCTAGTTTGGGTTGATTGTCTAGGAGAGAGTTTATGTGATCAACTCTTGAGGAATCTTTGATCATGGATGTATGGAATGTCTTGAGAAACATGAGGGCAAATTTTGGGGTATGACAGCTGCCCCTGTTCAATCTTCTTGTACTGGAAGGGTTAGATTGGCATGCTTTGCCTTTCGTGACCTGGAGGTAGAAGATGATTGAACACTCGAGTACACCTGAAAATTTGCACTCGCTGTTGGTTGATAATGTGGGAATGGGCTTATAGATGCCATTTGGAGAAGCGCTGGGGAATGAGTCGTACGCTAGACTCGAGATTGTTAATAGGAGAACTGGCGGGGATGGTCGGTGCTGGGGAGTGAGCCGTACGCTAGGCTCTGTAGATGCTTCTGGAAGGAGATGGGCTTAAGATGCCATCCGGAGGGAGTCGTACGTTAGACTTCGTGCTTATCTTTGAATGAAGTTATTGGTTTGTATTGATTTTTAACCAAATATGCAGCATTTTGAAAGCTGAGAAATGTTGACAAGCAGTCGGAGATGGGCTTAAGATGCCATCCAAGGCAACCGAGTCGTACGCTAGACTCTCGTAGTTGCTGTTGATAATAAGACGGAGTCATAATAGTTCTTCGTGCTGACTGCTCTGAGGGGATAATAGTTGACAAAATGTGGATATTTCCCTGTTGTGCATCGGGTGTTGATCCACTGCCTGTTATCGGAGGATAACATGTGATCGTTCGGATAAGGTTTCCCGTCTAGCTTCGGGTATTAATCCTGGATCCGTTGTCGGAGGACAACGATGTTGGTCGTTCAGATAGTTTTCCCGTCTGGATTCGGGTATTAATCTCGGACCTGTTCGCATCAGAAGTGACTTTCACCTGCTTTGAGAGAAAACAAGAGAAACTTTGATTGAATATTGTTAGTCTTATGCAAAGTATGATGCATGACAATGCGTATGAATGATATATGCACAAATTATGATATTTATGAATAATGTATGCATGATGGATATTGTAGTATTTCAAAACATATCCATCTTGAAGAAGAGGCGGATGTTCTGCTTGATAATGAAGTGGGCAGAAACCCTGCTTGGGGAAGGAGAAGGATGATAACTTTGATTCCTCCGATGCACTATCTGACCAAGTCTTGAGTCCGGGCACGGCTGTGGGTGGTAGAGATCGAGGAACGTGCCGCCAAAGATCTTATTTGTAGGCCCTGCTGGGGATAATTTTGGAGGCACTTCACTGGGGATTTTAAGTGAAAATCTTGTCGGAGAGCATTTGGTAGCTGCTGGGAGGCCGGGTCAGAAGGATCTATGGCCCGTTGAAATCTCGGTTTGAGGTATAAGAGGTGTAGGTTTCCTCCGATGCACTATCTGACCGAGTTCCAAGTCTGGATACTATTGCTGGAGAAAACGGGGAATTGCTGAGAGATATTTGCCGAAGATAGACATCTCTGCCGGGGGATGAAGTGTTACTGCTAGGAGGCTGATGTAACATGATTCCAGTTGAGTGGAATTATTGCTCGTGGACTGACACATACTCCGCTGGGAAAGATTTGTAGCGAGTGATACCTCTGTGGAGATTGTGTTCTGCGGGGGATCACGCTCTGTGGGGAATGCATTGGTGACTTTCGTCGTCATCTCAATTCCTGGAGCCTGTAGTAATTACTTTTGCCTGTTCACTTTTCGCATGTTTGCGAACAAGTTCTTATTGTCAGATGCATATAATCATTCAAAGCAAACGTTGGACTTTGTGCAAACAACAACAAACAAAAATTGTAAAGAGAAAGAAACTTGCATTTATTTGAAAGATGGCATATGGCCGAGTAGTTTATACAAGAGAAAGGTAAAAAGCTATGCGGAAACAATCTCGTTAAGTTCCAACTATGCTAGTACTCATATATTTCAATTATCTCATCTCCTTGCTATCAGTAGAAAGTGATTGAATTGATCTTCGCCATTTGAATCTTGAATGCTGATAGTAGTTTGAAAACAGGTGATCTGGAAGAGACATAGTCGTACGCTTAAATCCCTAACTTTTGCCTAGACCGCCTTTCGGTTTTCGCCCACCAATACCTTTTTGCCCAAGCCGCCTTTTCGTGTTTTCTTACGGTGTACATGTTTTGTATATATACTTAACTTTTGCCCGAACCCTTTGGTTCGCCAGATGCCCTTATTTTTGCCTAGGTTCCGACCTAGCGGGTCTCTTTCATGCGTAGTATTTTTGACTATGTCTGCGTTCACGTGGTGTGGAAGTCTTCACCGTCCATGGTGCTAAGTATCATAGCTTCGAGAATACGTCCCGACTACAAATGGTCCCTCATAGGTGGGAGTCCACTTGCCCCAGGATCACCTTGTGGAAGAATGATGTTTGACTACTAGATCACCGACCGGTAGACTCGGTGCTTGACCTTCTTGTTAAATGCTCGATCATTCGCTCGATAAATCTGTCCATGGCGATGGACGCTAGTCGCTTCTCATCAATCAAGTTGATCGGTCAAGGCGAGTCTCGACCCAATCGTCTTCGCTTAACTCCGCCCGGAGGACTCGTTGAGGGTATCCACTCGATGGGTAGGACGGCTTCCATACCGTAACAAGAGAGAAAGGGTTGCCTCGTGGATGTCCGCATCGTAGTACGATAACCATGAAGAGAAAATGGTAACATCTCATGCCAATCCTTGTAAGTCACGGTCATCTTCGGTATAATCTTCTTAATGTTCTTGTTGGCGACTTCCACGCGCCATTCATCTTAGGCCGATAAGGAGAAGAGTTGTGATGCTTGATCTTGAATCGTGAGTTCGGTGATCATCTTGTTGTTGAGATTCGAGCCGTTATCGTGATAATCCTTCAGAGTGCCATACCGATGATAAGATTATGTTTGATGAATCGAGCCACAACATTCTTGGTAACAGATGCAACGAGGCGCTTCTACCCATTTGGTAAAATAGTCGATTGCCACAAGGATGAAACGATGTCCATTGGAAGCTGTGGGCTTGATTTCTCCAATCATGTCAATGCCCCACATTGCAAAAGGCCACGGAGCTGTTAGAACATTCAGAGGTACTGGAGGTACATGTACTTTGTCTACGTAAATCTGGCATTTGTGACAAGATCGAGCATAACGGTGACAATCGCCCATGGTGGACCAATAGTAACCTGCTCGTAATCTTCTTAGCCATCGATGCCCAATCGGAGTGGGTACCAAATGCGCCTTCGTAACTCTTCCATGATACGTTCCGCTGTTCTCTGGTCTACACAGCGTAGTAAGCACAAATCATGATTGCGCTTATATAAGATGCCGTTGCTGAGGAAGAATTTGGATGCAAACCTTCTCATAAATTTCTTGTCATTGACAGATGCCCCTGCGGGATATTCCTGAGTCTCAAGATACCTCTTCACGTCGTAGTACCAAGGTTTCTCTTCTGCGTCAAGCTCATAACAATATGCTGGTTCGTCAAACTTCTCAATGATGATCTGGGGAGCCTCGTTGTCCCATCTAACCTTGAACATAGATGACATGGTAGCCAATGCGTCTGCCAACTGATTCTCTTCTCGTGGAATGTGATCAAAAGTAATCTCTTCGAAGTAGGGGATCAAACTTAGAACATGCTCTCGATAGGGAATGAGATTCGGATGCTTCCTATCCCACTCGCCCTTAATCTGACTGATCACTAAAGCTGAGTCTCCGTACACTTGCAAGAATTTGATTCTTAAGTCAATAGCAGCTTTAATACCCATGATGCACGCTCAGATTCGCCATATTGTTGGTAACCGAAACATAATCTGTGAAAGGCGATGTCCACTGGGGGATGTAATGATGGCGCCAATGCCATTGCCAAGGCGTTGAGGCTCCATCAAAACCATGGTCCATCGGGATCCTTGTTCAGTCCTTCGTCTGGCCTCGGTTCTTCACAATCAGAATTAGCAAAACATCTTCGTCTCGAAACTCGAATTGCATAGATAGTCATCTACGCTTGATGAGCCAAATGATCGCTACTACACTTTGATTGCTTTCGAGAAGTGTACCGATGTCATATTCGGTCAAGATCATTTGCCATCTTGCTATTCTTCCGGAGAGAGTGGTTTCTCAAAGATGTATTTTATCGGATCCATCTTAGAAATCAACAAGGTAGTATGAGTCAAATATACCTGCCTTAGTCGGCGAGCAGCCCAAGCCAAAGCGCTGCAAGTTTTCTCGAGTTGTGAGTATCTTGTTTCACACGGTAAACTTTTGCTAAGGTAGTATATTGCATGCTCTTTTCGACTGCACTCGCCATGTTGCCCCAACACACACCCCATCGAGTTCTCTAACACGCCAAGTACATGATAAGAGGTCTTCCTTCAAGGGATAGAGGATTCTCAGAGGTACCTTGATTTTGTCAAAAGCGATCCGCAATCGCCATTCTATTCTACCACTTGATCTTTCTTTAGTAACTTGAAGATTGGCTCACAAGTAGCAGTTAGGTGTGCAATGAATCTGACAATGTAATTCAAACGGCCCAAGAAACCTCTGACTTCCTTCTCGGTACGGGGAGCTGGCATCTCTTGTATGGCTTTAACCTTGGCTGGATCAACTTCAATACCTCTACCGCTGACAACAAACCCTAGGAGTTTACCGGATCTGACTCCAAAAGTTCACTTGTTGGGGTTAAGTCTCAGTCTGTACTTCTTCAATCTGCCAAATAGTTTCTGCAAATGATCGAGATGCTCTTCCTCTGTCTGTGATCGAGCTATCATGTCGTCGACGTAGACCTCTATCTCGTGATGAATCATGTCATGAAATAACGTCACCATAGCACGCTGATAAGTGGCGCCTGCGTTCTTCAATCCAAACGGCATAACTTTGTAACAGAAAGTACCCCACTGTGTAACAAAAGTAGTCTTCTCCATGTCTTCGGGAGCCATTTTGATCTGATTGTAACCGGAGAAACCATCCATGAAGGAGAAAACTTTATGTTGAGCGGTGTTGTCGACTAGAACATCAATATGAGGAAGTGGAAAATCATCTTTCGGACTTGCTTTGTTCAGATCTCTGTAATCCACACACATTCGTACTTTGCCATCTTTCTTAGGTACGGGCACCACATTTGCAACCCACTGCGGATAAGAAGTAACGGCTAAGAAACCGGCGTTGAACTGCTTCATAACTTCGGCTTTGATTTTCTCGGACATTTCAGGACGCATGCGACGAACCTTCTGTTTCACTGGGAGAAAACCTTCTTTCGTTGGCAATCGGTGCATCACAATATCAATGTCTAAACCCGACATGTCTTCGTATGACCAAGCAAAAACCTCAATGTAGTCTTGTAGCATCTGTACCAACCTTTCTTTAACACTGTTCTCAAGACCCGCTTCCTATCTTGATCTCTTTTCTCCTTCGTCAAGACTCAAATTCACAACCTCAACTTGTTTCGTGGTGGTCAGATAACTCGATCTTCTTGTCAGTAGCAATCGACAAGTTCTCCGGCACTTCACAATCTTCCTCACTTTCATCTTCGGCTTGGTAGATCGGATTATCAAGTCATATTTAGCAATAGCATAGCTGTTATCAACGAGATTCGAGTGATTCTCGCAGTTGTATCACGGGTGTGTGTAAGAACACATAGCCTTTGAAGGGTGATAAAGTAAAAGAAAGAAAAACACAATTAAATGCAAAAGTCCAACGAATTTATTGAATGAAAATATGCAAACGACAGATAATAACCCGCACAAACGAGCCATGATGCCCCAGGTAAGGCACTAGGCTTTAGAGTTTATTGTTCAAAGCATAGAAAATACGAAAAGCAAAACAAAACAAGAGCAATTACTCCTGACTAAAGGAGATTGGTATGACGTCTTCAGTCTTCCAATTGCTGAGTCCTTGATCTGGAGTTGGAAAGATCCATTTGCTGATGTCGAAGTCGCTGTCATCGTCTTCTATAGCATGGATTCCACTTTGGCTGATGCGGGAAGTTGGCAAGGCCGCTGGGCGTATCATCTTCTGTCCCTTGATGGTGAAGCCTAAACCAATCTTGTCAAATTTGAAAGGAAGATCAGGGAGCTGACCCCAAACAGTACTACCGCCTTCTTCAACTGCAGCTTGAGCATCTTTCAGGGAGGCCATCCTAGGAGGAACTTGTGTAACTTCAGAAGTAACAGGAGAGTCAATAGGCCCGACTCTGGGGACTGTTTCAAAGGCTTGACAGGGGGTCTCAAAGAATTCACCTTCTACCTCGAGATATCGGAATGACTGTAGATGACTGACCATATATTCTTCTTCACCACATACGGTAACAACTTTCCCTTTCACTGGGTACTTCACCTTCTGGTGCAAGGTAGAGGTAAATACCGCCCCATGTATCCAAGGGCGTCCAAGTAGGCAAGAGTAAGCGGACGGATGTCCATGACAAAGAAAGTGGAGTCAAAAGTCCGGGAACCGATTTTGACAGGCAGAGTGAGCTCTCCAAGCACTGTTCGCTTAGAACCATCAAAAGCTCGCACAATAATGTCACTGGGTTTCAGAACCAACCCTTCAACATCAAGTCGATCAAAAGCAGCTTTTGGTAGGATGTTCAGAGTAACCGTATCCACCAAAACATGAGATATGTAGTACCTTGCATTCCATGTAGATGTGCAAGGCTTTGTTATGTTTCTTTCCAGCAGAGTTAAATCAAGATCGAGAAGCCTAGGCCGTTGTTGGCGCCAGCTAGCAATACAAACTTCAAATTGATCAGGGTGTCTGCACGTGAGCATTCTTCTAAATTTCACCAAGGCTAGCATGAGCCTGAGCACAAAAAAAGCAAGCATGGGACGGAGTCTCGTCCCACTGCTCCACAACATTGTAGTCACTCTTCTTGATAATCTCGTAATTTCTCCATTTTGTTTGAGGTGTATTCAGAACTTTGGTTCTTCCGTTGAAAGGTGATGAGTTATGGTTCTTTCCCACTAGCCGGGATATTGGTTGAGTAATGAATGCGAGCCGGAGTCATGTGTCTTTGGAGGAGAGATATCGAGAGAATACCCTTCCTGCCGGGTCACTTTATTTGATCCGTGATGTTGTCAATGTCGAATGGTAGCTTCAATAGTAAGATCTTCAATCGTCGAGGGTCTTGCTTGACGCCATGATAGTAAACATCACCCATAATTCCAAGGGATAGCCTGTCGAGGAAATGGACCGGTCCGGGAGAAGTGATAATGAGGTGCCACTCTAGGCACAGATCAACAGAGGAAATCCTTATGGTGTTAACATCAAAGATAGTCTTCGGGAAGTCGTCACCCCATCCGTTACTTTAACATCTTCAATAGGAATCTTGTAGCTTTGAATGTAGTATTTCACCATGTAATCATACTTTCCACTTGGCTGCCCCAAGGTATCCCATATATGGTACAGCCATTTGCATTGTCAATCTTCAACTTAGACATTTCTTCACACAACTTCTGCACAGGTGGTTTCAAAAATAGTATCTCACGGTTGTCCATCATGCACTGAACACGTCTTCTCAACCAAGCACAACCATCAGGTGCAGATGGGCACCAACGACAATTTTCTGGGCATCCTGGATTGACACCGGCTTGCAGCAAATTCTTCTTAACGGTCATTAGAGGAATGGTCAAGTCATCTATATTAAAGACATAAGCATCGTCACCAATAGCATTGGAACTCTTGTCATGGTTAGGCATAGGCGCATTAATCACATTCGGAGTCTCAACAGGAGGATCAAACTCAATCTGCTTAGCTTCAATCATATCTTGAATCTTGTTCTTCAGAGCCCAACAATCATCAGTACTATGTCCCGGGCTATTGGAGTGGTAAGCACACTTGGCATTAGGATTATATCTCGGAGAGGAGGTGTTGACATTCTGAGGAGGATCCCTCAAGGTAATCAACTCTGCTTTCAACATGTGTTGCAAGGCTTGTGACAACGGCATGTTGATCTTCGAACCGCCTTCGTGGCGCTGCTCGCTACGCTGTCTCGCTGATGTATGATGAGATCACAACCTTCCTACGATTGAGCGGTCGTCTTGGCTCGGCTTTTCTGACCATACACAGCATTGGCTTCCTTCTTACCACCAAAAGATCTCTTCGCAGCATTTGATGATGACTCTACATGAATCTTTCCACTCTTGATACCAACTTCGATACGCTCGCCTGTAAGTATCAGCTCGGTGAATCCGGCTGAGGAGTTCCCAATCAAATGATTGAAGAATGTTCCTGACAATGTTCCCATAAACATATCAACCAACTCCCTATTGGACAAGGGTGGTTGAATTCTGCCCGCTAGATCTCTCCACTTCTGAGCATACTCTTTGAACTTCTCATCACGACCCATAGACATGCTTTGTAGTTGCATGCGAGTGGGTGTCAATTCAAGATTGTACCATACCGTCTCAGAAAGCATCAGCCAAGTCACTCCAAGTACGGATACGGTCATTCTCTAGTCGATAATACCACTCTAATTGAGTTCCGACAAACTCTTGAAAATAATGCATCCACAACTTTCATCAATGTGGGGTTGATCTTCCGAACATAGGACTTCAAATGCTTGGACAAGAAATGCCATCATACTTGGCAAAGGTAGGAACTTTGAACTTGGGAGGAATCACAACACCAGGAACAAGACTCAGATCATCAAAATTCAGCCCGGACATTTTCAGATTTTCCACAGCATTCAGACGGTCTTCAAGTTGCTTGTACTGGTCATCTTCATCAGAGTATTGGCTATGATCGTATTGATCGTCTCCTCCTTTCTCAGGCTCACGCTGGTTGCCTTCGCCATCACCCTTGGTACTCCCCTCATTCTTGACACTGTCTTCAGAGAGTTCAATCCGGCTGACTCTTTTAGGACCACCTTTGTAGCGTCTGCCCATGTTGAGTAGACCCACAACCTTCTTCTTCTTGTTGATGAGCTTCTTCAGATCTTCTTGGCCTTGGACCAAGCTAGTAAACATCTGCTGAAACTGAGCATTCTGAACCTGGAGATCTTTGACAGTCTGTTCGAGAGCCATTTCTGCTAAAATAAATAGCGAGAAGATGAGAAAACCAATCTCCAATGTACTTGTGATGCAATGTTATGCTATGCTATGCGATGTTTACGCGAATGCAATGCAATGTTTTCAAGGACCTCTAGGTTTTAAATTTGTTAAACAAGCAATGAACAAACAGTTATTAGTTCTCTTTTTATTCTTTTTCTTTTTAAGTACAAAAGATAGTTCAAAACAATAAAAGAAGAACAATATAAAGCTTCTAGGTCTCCCATGGGCGCTTCCTTTTGGTGCCGAGATAAGCGTTGATGTTGCGCTCCTCGTGAAGTAGCTTGGTCAACTCTAGCACTTTCTTCTCACTTGCATAGCACTGGGCTTCGAACGTATCCCTCTCTTCTTTAAGCTGAATCCAGGATCTCTTCAAATCTTCAAAATCAGTAGGCATGTCAGGATGGAGAATAGTATAGGGTACGTCACCTATAGCAACTGGTTCCATAATCACTGGTAGAACAGGCGCGAATGGCATCATGAGGTTTTGAGCTCGAGCTCGCACCCATTTGAGGTAAGGTTCCCAAGGAGTAGGGTTTTGGTGCCCCAAAGTCTTGGTATCAAGTTTTCTTTACCATGCCCCAAGCGTGTATAAACCTTCGTCGGTAATTCTGGAGATCGTGATTGTAGTCGAACACAACACCTTGGAGAAGCATATCATGTGGACCATCTCTTCGAGCAAAACCAAACTGACGTAGAGCTAAAGAAGGGTTGTAAGTAATACCTCCCCTTATGCCAAGGAGTGGTACATTAGGGAATTCTCCACAACGCTCAATGAATGTAAAGTCCTTTTGAGAGAAAAGACTCCAACGGATATCTGAATGAGAGAGTGACATTAACCTTTGAGACCACTTCATTCTTTGTTCGTTCTTCAAAACTGATGGAGGAAGGTGCGAAATAAACCACCTGGAAAGTAACGGTACACAACACATGAGAGTGCCTTGTCTCTTAGTAGTACGAGTGTGGAGAGAATGTAGGATATCCCCAAGTAAAGTAGGCACTGGATTACGGGTAAGGAACAACTTGATGGCGTTGACATCTATGAATTGATCCGAGTTAGGGAATAGAACCAAACCATAGATTAGCAAGGCCACAATGTTTTCAAATGCATGGAAACTCATAACTTTGAGGAATTCTCGGGCTTTCTTAATTAGGAACTTAGAAAGTAAACCCTTAACTCCGCTTCTAGTTTCCCAATTGGCTTCAATGTCTGAGCGCTTAAGATGTAAGGCTGATGCAATGTCTTCATACCTTGGAACCTTTTCTAAACCGGTGAATGGTATTTGGTCAAGAACAGGTACCCCAAGTAGCTTAGAGAATTCTTCCAAGGTAGGAACTAACTGATAATCTGGAAATGTAAAGCAATGGTGCTTCGGATCAAAGAACTGGAATAGGACATGCATCATATCTTCTTCAAAACCGGAGATAACCAAATCAAGTAGATAACCATGTCTTTTGATGAACTGAGCATGGTCGGGAATCTCTGAAACTAATTCTTTGAGCTGAGAAGGTATACTCATGAAGTTGATTCGGATAGTCTTCCTAGAGGCCATAACACCTACAAAACAGAGCAAAGATAAATCCCTAGGTCCTTGAAATAGTTAGAAGTGATATGCAATGCAGATGATGTCATGATGTCATGTTTGGCACACACAAACAATTCACACAATGAGCCTAGGTTTAAGGCTTGCATGAGGTCTAGGTGATTACCCCACCAAAAGTTTGAGTTGGTTCATCCTGTCCTATAATAGTAACCGGGTTCTAGGAATCTCACATCATTGATCTTTCTCGTAGGCGCTTATTTCAATACGACTACCAAGTGGTCGACCGAAAATGTCCCAAAAGTCTGATCTCAATGAGCGTAGCATCGAGTATCAACCAACCTCGGTCTACACCAAAGCTGGCCATCTCACTACCTTCTAATGGCCAAGATGGGTCAATTAAGGTTCTAAAAGTTTAGTTAGCGCTTGATGACACCACGCAGAAGCCAAATACTATCCTCAACTTGGAAATGAGGAGCATCGGGACAACCAAAGTGTCACGCTAACGTAGCCATCATATTGACCGCTTAGTTATACGCTCAGCGTCGCAATGATCTAATGCCACTTACCTAAAAGGAAACCCGGATCCGGGTGTAGGATCCCCCAACAATATAATACCCAAGCAACCCTTAAAGATAAAGCAAACAAGTCAAACAGAAAGCTATAAATGTGATCTATAAATCCTTAAGGAAATTCTCTCTTTAGGGTGCTTCCCCAGCAGAGTCGCCAGTTCTGTAATACGGTGAACTGACTTTGTGGATTTTTTGTATCGCAAATGTGCGGATAGCAAGAGTCGCCACCGTCTTTTATTTTTATCCAATTAAGGGAAGGTAAAAGTACAGAAAAAGACCTTCGTTAGATTCTGAGTAAGGGAGAAGGTTATGAAAAGGGAAGGTATTAGCACCCCTTTCCATCCGTAGTTATCTACGGGCTCTTAGTTGCTTTCTAGATCACTTTTGAAAAACTTGTGCTTTCGTATGCTTGAAAAATGTTTTGAAAAGGCATTTCGCTTTGACTTTGTAATGATTCATGTAGGAATGTATACAAAGTGTTCTAAACGTTTCGTTTTGAAAAGAGTTTGAACTTTGACAAAAGTGTGTGTGAAAAGCATTTTGATAGAGCAAGCAACTAAAAGTCTTATTACCTACTTAATTGGTCGCTTTTCTGTTATTTTACTTTCCTTTAGAATAGCGTTATCCATACCATTAGTTGATAGGTAACTCCATTCGTTGGATGTAAGCGGACATTCGAAGGGACATCGATGGTCATAGAAGGCAACTTGTAGGAAGTATCCTAGCACATTCGAAGGGACTATCATCATTTTTCGTAGGCGACAATCGAGGGTCAAGATCATGTATTCGGAGGCGACATCGTGGGCCAATGATCTTTGTATCGAAGGGACTATGATGATTTGTTTTGAAGGCAACGGTGCTAGGATACCTCTACGTTCGAGGGACATGACCATTTAATCGAAAGGCAACGAGAGAGAATTACCCTAAGGGGTGCATGTGTGAAAGAGTGTGTTGATTTCAGATATTTTATCTTGCAAATTTAGTGGGCTATGTTCAATTATTATCTTGCCATACACGCCTAATTACTAGCAGTTTATAGGGTGCGGAAATTAAAATGCGGAATGTAAAGATGCGGAAAGATAAATGTCCTACGCTATTACATGGCTTTGGGGCAGATACATAACTGAAAGATGCGAAAAATAAAAGCCTAATTTAAACTATTACATCCCATAGACAGTTACATTATTGGAAAAATAAAACGATAAAAGAAAATCGCCTGAATCGGAATAACCTGTACAAGAATGAGAAATCGGAAAATACGAGATGAATCGAATAAGAGAAAAAATGTTAGAAAAATGCAAATTTTTATATGAGAAAATTATTATGTGCTGGAAATAACATAAATATGCTAAAATAATTTTTTGGGATTTTTTTGATGCAATTTAGTAATTTAAATGCAATTAAAAGTGAATTTAATGCTAAATTATGAATAAAAATAAATATGCATGCAAAATTAAGTTTTTTAATTTTATAAATTAAATAAACATTTTATGAAAATACTGTAAAAAGAAAAATATTTTTTTGATGATTTTTTAATGCATAAATAAAATATGAAAAGAAATTAAAATAACATGGAAAATATTAAAATATATGAAAAATATGAAAAGATATGAGGAAAAGTAAGTTTGTAAAAGGAATGGTCCCAGCATGGTTCGAACAGGGGACCTGAAGCTGAAACTTTGAAAACCAACGCCTTGACCAACTGAGCTGGCATGTTCTACTGTTTGGAAACGGAGTGAGTGGAATACACGCGTTGCCTTCCCACTGCTTCCTTCTCGCGCCAACGATCGTCTTCAACCTTTTGAATTTTTGAATCTTCAGCGTCGGCCATTGCTCGACGCTAGGTCCCTGGCTAAAATAAAAAACACAGCATACATAATATAAATAACATCCAAGACCATGGTTCGATTCAGGACATCATTCCGGATGCAATGGTATAGGTCCCATGGTCCAATTTTTCCTATTAAGAGAGACCCTAATTCGTTCACATAAACCCTAATCATGGTGTAACACGATTCAGGCCATGGAAATGCAATCAAACAACCCAGATCGCTTGCAAACTTCGTTCTAAACATGAAACAAACATCAAAACTTGTTAATAATGCATGAATAATGAAACACGATTTTGAAAAAAATAAGAACAAACCGATTCGTGATTTCTTAATTCTGGATGGTTTTGAATGATGTAAGAGTCTGGATCGACTCTAAAGACCTCAAGGAGTGCAATGGACACCTCAAAATCGGTTGAGAATGGCTGGAAATAGGATTCCCACTTGCTTGTGCACCACGGTTTTTTGAGCTTTGGAATAGGGTTTCTAGAGCAATTTTTTCTGTTCTCTTTTGATAGGTATGCATCATATATTTATAGTAGAAGGATTTGGCATGGTTTTTGGTAAGAATCAATCAACATTCAATGTAAATCAAATTTGATTTTTTCACAAAATCAAATTTTCAAAATTTGATTAATTTCCAATCCAATCTTGCCATATTGATCAAATTTCGAAATTTGCTGGCCTTTGTGAGTTTCTTGGATCTCAAGGAAGGAATAAAAATCAATTTTGCAATTAATTTTGATTTTATACTTTATTTTTGAATTTAATTTGTATTTAAATGAATAAATTTCAAATTAAATAGAAAAATAATAAAAAAGCATGGCATTGGGCTTGGATATTCCTAATGGTATAAGGAACAAGTTTGGATGAAGAAAAGGTAAGCCCATTTGCAAAAAATTGATTTTTAGAAGCATCTCTCTTTGTGCATTCCTCCAAAATTCCTCAACTTGTGAATGGTGTAACTTGCTCAATTTTCCATGTTTTTGAGAGTTCTTGGACTTTTTGGAAATCTCTAAGAGTCCTCTAAACAATGTATTTGGTTTCATCTCAATTGGAGTTACCATGCTCAATATATCCTCAAAACAAAAAGTTGACTTTTTTGTTGACTTTGAAAAGGACCTGTAATGTTTTGAGCCATACCTCTCAAATGAAGCATTTTTTGGACATTCTTGTGAGACATGAAGTTGTAGAGAATTTAATTTCCTTCAAAACAAGAGGTGGTGGAAAACTTTCTGAGAAAGTATGAGAAAGTTATGATCAGTCAAAGTTTGGTTGACTTTTCACCTAGAAACCCTAATTTAGAAAGTTTGACTTTTGAGCAAATCTTGAGTTTTCTTGATGAATCATGATCAACCCTTGATCAAATGATGAATGCAACTTCAAAATGAGGATGTTGACCAAAAATCAGAAGTTTTGACTGTATGTTGACCACAGTTGACTTTTTGACCAATACAACTGATTTTCAACCATCTGAGCAATTGTCTGGGGAAACTTGACCCATGAGGCTTGAAACTTGACATGGAGAACCTTTGAAACATATGAGGAGGCATGAAGACCATTGGAGATGTTAGAAGTCCATCTTGATCTGAGAAATGCCAAACCCTAGTTTGGGTTGATTGTCTAGGAGAGAGTTTATCTGATCAACTCTTGAGGAATCTTTGAGCATGGATGTATGGAATGTCTTGAGAAACATGAGGGCAAAGTTTGGGGTATGACAATCTGTGCCTTTGAACAATGGAGTATTGTTCCTCTAAAAGTTTCCTAATGGCCTATCAGCACCGATACCAGCTCCCAGCTGATTCCCTCCGAGCACACCAGCTAGCATTCCCAAGGCTTCAACAATAGCAGCATTGTCTCTTCCGTTACCTCTTCTGGCCATTGTTCTCTAACATTACAAAACAATCAAATTAGAACACGAGTATCGATAGTGTTACCTTGCACTAGCCGCATACAAAAAGGGATAACGACACTAAGACACGACCGACTATGCTCTGATACCACTATTGTAACACCCTTTCTAAATAACCCGCGAATATATTAATTAAATCAGAGTAACATGAAAAACAAGGATGTCACAATTCAGAATAAATATAAAAACCTCAAATACAAACAGTAATCATGCTTCACTGAAGGAATTATTTAAATAAATTAGTCAACTTAACATCACGTTCTACACAGTGGAAAAATACCACAAAATCGGAATAACTTTAATTCGTAAGTATTCCCAACATAAATCAAAATCAATAGAGTGTAAACAAAACTCTCATCCAAACGTTTCCCCAGTGTTACAACTACCAGAGCATGACACTGACACGCGGATAATAATAAGACACAACTCTATAAGCCATCCTCACCGACTCCTGAGCTGCTAACTTTAATTTGAAATCATTAAAGTAAGGGTGAGATCTCTTTTCAATATAGAATGCATTATATGTTTTTAAATACAACAGAACAATTAATATGTCAGTTCACTATCATTAACATAATTAGATTTCAAATCACCAAAGCATTTCACATAGATCATTATGCAAATATAACAATCAATGAGATGATAACACTGGAAACCATGCTAACATGTTATAATTTCATATGCAATGCAGACTCTATGCATGTGGTACCAAACGTGAACTAAATTCACACCCTGTTCCGCTTACACCATGGAAACAGAGCTAATCAACGATTCGCCCATACACCACTGGGACACGAATCTAGCCTCGCCACCACTATCCACTGAGTACGGGTATTGGCTCTGCAGGTCCAATTCCACACAATGGGAATTAACCATCACCAGAATGCATAGGCATGCACATCAAAAGCATGCAACATCCAAATACGGAATATGATCACACAACATTATTCCATACATAACCAATACATATATATCACATGATAATAGCTCAATCATAATGGATAACATGTACAACATATAAGCATTAGTTCTCATCCACTCAATCAGAATAAATCACAAACAATTCTTCACTATTTTCAACTACCAAAGTTTACCAAAAATCGGGGGATTTGACTCTTCTTAAAATAAATTCCATGAAATAATATTTTCCTTATTTTATAAGATAATGTTTTTAATTTAAGAAATACTGCCGAAAACGACACTCGAATCGGAGTGACGGTTTAGGAAATATGAGTTTTTAAAGTTTTAAACATTTTGAATTTTAACACAGTGGTAACCGGTTCCTCCCAGGGAGAACCCGGTTCCCACATTTCTCAAAAACACGCCCCCTGGAATTTACTATGGGGAACTCGGTTCCTCCATACTGGGAACCGGTTCCCACTAAAAAAATGGTTTTCTTTGAAAATTTTGAACTGGGAACCCAGTTCCTCCCCAGGAGTAACCGGTTCCCAAAAACCCAGAATTCCATCTCCATGGTTTTTGTACCAGTATCCCGGTTCCTCCCACATGGAAACCGGTTTCTGTGACCTACAGAACCTAAAATATGCAGTTTTGACAGCAGCTTGCAGTCCAACTCAAACCAAAACATTCCTATACGAATTCAAGCATCAATAACACTAAATTCCTTCCAACAAACACCAGTATTATGCCACATAACATGAATCCATTAATTCCAAACATCCCATAACATTACTACGGTTCCAATTCATACAATTCGACGTATTTTGGGGTTAATTCCACAAACCTAAATTATCTAATTTCAAGTTTCCTAACATAATAATCATTCAATTGGATTCTAAAACCCATAAGGCATAATAATTGAATGAAATCACCCCTTACCTCGCGATGATTCTTCGAATTCCCGGCGTTTGGCTTTTCCTCCTTTCTCTTCTCTTCTCCAATCTCACGTATGATGAAAAACCTCTAATGACTCTCTTTTCCTTCTTTTCCCTTTTATTATTCCTTTTATTGTTCCAATAAATAAATAAAATAATAATTAGAATAAGTAGGGCACCTTACTCCTCACACCCTCTAATTACACCTCACACCACCAACTCTTCCATTCATTTAATTAATTAAATCCAATAATCCAAAAATATTAATAATTAAACTGTTAATTAAATTAATAATCACAATTCTAATTATTTAATAATTGAATTATTTGGGGTGTCACAGATGTCCATCAGAATCTTAAGTGTGCGGCATTTTCTTTATCCCCTGTGGAGACAGTATCCGAACCGTTGATCGCAGATGTTCATCCCTAGTGGGTTCACAGTTCTTGGTATCCCCAGTGCGTGAGTGTTAGTCCTCTCTTTTGCTTCCCCAGTAGGAGTCGAAGTATGTCTTTCCTAACATCCCCAGTAAGTCGGAGCATCGTTGTCTTCTCCAGCCAGAGTCATGATGGGTAATAGTGGAGATCTTCTTCAATTATATCCTTTATTCCCCAATGGACCTCTGTCCAACAGACAAGTTTCCCGTGATATCATCTCCTCAATAGGTTCACCTGACAATGTCAACTGCCTCAAGTGATTTTCTTTTTGAATCATCAGCTTTACTGTATCTTTGGTTGATTGTCAATGCTTTGTTCCCCGGTGGAATTTCCCGATTTGAACCTGATGGTTTGGTGACCTGCTGTCATACCCCAAAATTTTCCCTCCTACTCCTCAAGACATTCCATACATCCATACTCAAGGATTCCTCAAGGGTTAATCAGACAAACCCTCTCCTAAGCAATCAACCCTAACCAGGGTTTGGCAATTCTCAAATCAAGGTGGTTCCCAACATCTCCAATGGTCATCATGCCTCCTCATATGCTTCAAAGAATCTCCATGTCAAGTTTCAAGCCTTGCAAGTCAAGTTTCCTCAGACAATTGCTCAGATGGTTGGAAATAAGTTGTGTTGGACAAAAAGTCAACTGTGGTCAACATACAGTCAAACTTCATGATTTTGGTCAACATCCATATTTTGAAGTTACATTCATCATTTGATCAAGGGTTGATCATGATTCATCAAGAAAACTCAAGATTTGGTCAAAAATCAAACTTTCCAAATTAGGGTTTCTTGAGGAAAAGTCAACTGAACTTTGACTGAGCATAACTTTCTCATACTTTATCAAAAAAATTTCCACCACAACTCATTTTGAAGAGAATTCAATTCTCTACAACTTCATGTCTCACAAGCATGGTCAGAAAATGCTTCATTTTGAAGATATGGATCAAAACATTACAGGTCCTTTTCAAAGTCAACAAAAGTCAACTTTTTGTAAAGGAGTGCTATTGAGCATGGAAACTCCAATTGAGATGAAACCAAATAGGTTGTTTATAGGACATCTAGAGCTTTCTAAAAAGTCCAAGAACATTCAAAAATGTTAAAAATTGAGCAAAATACACCTTGCACAAGTTGGGCATTTTTGAAGAATTGCACAAAGGAAAATATTTGACAAAATCCAATTTTTTTCCAAATGGGCCTATAATTTTATGATCCAAACTTGATCATAATATTATTTAAGACCTCTTGATGCCTTGCCATGACCTCTTTCTATTTTTTTGATTTATTTTTGAATTTAAAAGCATTTAATTCAAATTTAAATCAAATAAAATATGAAAACAAGGTATAATTTAAGTTGGGTTGGATTTTTATCAAACTTGAGGACCAAGGAAGCCCACAAGACATGCCAAATTCGTGCTAGATCATGCAAGGAAGAGAAAATCAAATTTTGGAAAGATTTGATGAAAATTGAAAGAGAAAATATTTTGCATTCAAGAACATATCTTTTTTCATTCTTTTTGCTCCAGCCTCTTGCTCTATAAATACCTATTGCATTCACAAAGACCAAGGACGAAACCCTAGCCTCTTGAAGCAACCCTAAAAACCACAAATTTTTCACAAAGTTGTCAATTTCGATTTTGATATTCCAGCAGGTTTCAAGGTGTTTCAAGCCCTCCATCGTGTTCCTGAACATCCCAGCAATCATTCCCAACCCTTACACGAAGCAAAATCATCCCAGATCGCGCCCTAGAAGTCACTCCGATTTGGTATTTTTCTCAATTTCGATTTTTACAATTCATGCATTGTTAACTGTTTTTGCTTGCTTATTTGAATTCAGGGCATCCATTAGAGTGTGTTTGGATCATTACATGTAAGCTTGCACGTAGAAATCTTGAATTGCCATTGTTAGGTTTCAAAAACTTGAAAGCTTTGAACCGGCCGATATAGGGACTTTCAGGCCAAACGGACACCACCATCGTGTTCGCTATGGTCGATTTAGGGGGTAGGGTATCCCTTTGCTTTTTATTTTGGATGTTTTGCAGGTTTGAGGAACGAGCTTGCCGGAGAAGACGACCGGAGCTAGGGCTCCGGCGTCGTTGACTGTACCTGAGACCGGCGAGGCTGGCGTGGCGCAATGGCTCATCCTGATTCGTTCTCACATGAATACTGGGTCCCACGTTGTTGACTGTGTTTAAAAATTAAAAATATGACACGTTGCATCCTTCATAATACATTGTTTGCAGATTACAAACACCAAGACACCTTGGCTCAGATGGCAACGCGTTGGCTGATTTCTCCAGGAGGGGACGAGTTCGATCCTTGGCCCTGGCAATTTCTTTTTATCACTTTGCAAACTAACTTTTCTTTTTTCTTTTTCTTAAAATTTTCATTCCATTTAATTTATCTTTAAATATTTTTCTCATGCATTTAAAAATCACAAAAAATATCTTCCTTTTGCATTTTAATCAGAAAAATGTTTATTTAATTTTTGACATTAAAATTAATATTTTTGCATCCATATTTTAATTAATTGTTAATTAACCATTAAATTGAATTTTAATTGCTTTTAATTATCAAAATCGATCCAGAAAATTTCCAAAAAATTATCTTATCATCTAATTGTCATTACTAATCTAAAATCTTTTTCCTCATTCAAAGAACTTTATTTTTACTAACCTTTTTCTCTTATGCGAATTTCTCATATTTTTCGAATATGTATCTGCTCACAGGTTGTAACGTTTCAGACTATTTTTTGCTTTTCTTTTCAATATTATGTAACTGCCTATTGGATGTATTAGATTAATTAGGACTTTTACTTTCCGCACTCCTATTATGTAACTGCCCCAAAGCCATGTAATAGCGTAGGACTTTTACTTTCCGCATTTTACTTTCCGCAATTTATTTTCCGCACCCTATAAACTGTTAGTAACTAGGCGTGTATGGCAAGATAAAAATGGACATAGATCACTTCTAATTGCAATATAATATATCTGAATTTAACACACTCTCTTCACACATGCACCCCTTAGGGTATTTCTCTCTCGTTGCCTTTCGAATAAATGGTCAAGTCCCTCGAACGTAGAGGTATCCTAGCACCGTTGCCTACAACATATCATCATAGTTCCTTCGATACAAAGATCATAGACCCACGATGTCGCCTACGAATACATGATCTCGTCCCTCGATTGTTGCCTACGACGAAAAGTGATGATCGTCCCTTCGAATGTGCTAGGATACTCCTACCAGTTGCCTTCTATGACCATCCGATGTCCCTTCGAACGTCCCTTCTACATCCAACGAATAGGGTTACCTACCAACTAATGGTATAGATAACACTATTCTAAAGGAAACAAAAACAACACGAAAACGATCATTCTGAGTAGGTAATAAGACTTTTAGTTGCTTGCTCAATCAAATATTTTTCACACCTCACACTTTTGTCAAAGTTCAAACTCTTTTCAAAACGAAACATTTCCGAACACTTTGTATACATTCCTACATGAATCATTACAAAGTCAAAGCGAAATGCCTTTTCAAAACATTTTTGTCAAACACACAGAAAGTAATTTTTTAAAAGTGAGCTAAAAAGAAACTAAGAGCCCGTAGAAAACTACGGATGAAAAGGGGTGCTAATACCTTCCCTTTTCATAACCTTCTCCCTTACTCAGAATCTAACGAAGGACTTTTCCTGTTCTTTTCACCTTCCCTTAATTGGATAAAAGAAAAGTCGGTGGCGACTCTTGCTATCCGCACATTTGCGATAAAAAGCAAAACAAATCTCAAAGTCGGCTCATCAGACACCGCGGGCACCTTGCTTTTATACATTCTTGCAAACATGCATCATCGCATCTGCATTATTTCCTAGGAAATTCATGCATTTCATAAGGTTATAAGCCAGGAACGTAATTCTTGTCCTCAATGGTATTCCGGCGTCTCTCTAAAATCCCAGCCAGGATAATTGCCTTGGTGCATGGTCTTTTTCCTTTTGGAATTTGTTGTGTCCCAGTTTTTTCCTGGCACAATATGTCCATTATCTCCTATTGGTGTTGAAACTGCCAGCTCTTACCCTAGTGCAACATGTCTTCAGCATTGAAAGCAAGCCCTAAACTTGTTTTCTCCTTTTTGCACAAGAGTTGATTCACTACCAAATCTTGAACAGGTCTGAGTATTATGCTCTCTCCTATACGCATGACACAGATTACTCTATATTGTGTGTGGAGTCTGGTCAACATTTCCAGTCTTCATCTTCGTTGAAACTACCAGCACATCCCCTGGTGCAACGTCCTGAGGACAATTTCTTCCCCTGTACCTTTTCGAGAACAAGAATACACTTGTTTCTCCCCTCAGAGCACAATGTTCTGAGTCAGTAAAGCCTAATCGGCACTTTTTAGCCTTCGTGTCACAAGCTCGTCCAGTTATTTTCTGGAGTAATATGATTAGTCTAGTCAGTGTATCTAGTCTTTATTTCCACTAGCATGTCAGCTCTCCCCTGGCATTGTGGGTCATCTTGTAAGAACAAGAATACACTTGTATCTCTCCTTCGTAAAGCCTAATCGGCGTTTTCTGGTCTTTGCATCACAATCGCCAAGTTACTTTCTGGTGTAATGAGGTTAGTCTGGTTGACGTATCTAGTCTTTGCTTCCACTTGCATGTCAGCTCTCCCCTAACATTGTGGATTGAATTGGGTAGAGGCCAATTCTATTCAGGTCAGGATTACACCTGTACCTGTCTTTGCAGAATTCAACATTTATTCTATGCTCTTTCTTGTTGTGACCCAGTTAAGCTCTGGCGCAACATATCCTTTCTCCAGTGAGGCTCATTGGAATTTTAAAAATCCACACATATTTCTTCGATGCAGCTCTTGGAATTCAGAGCATAAATTTTTGAGTCCATTGTGGTATTCAATCACCTCGCACCTTGTCACTCGGAAGGCAGACACCAACCTTGCTCCCAAGCTTGAGTATGATTGAATAGGGGAAGCTGTTGTACCCCAAAATTTACCCTCTTCCTTTTCTGCATTTCTGGCATATAATCCAATTGCATAAACATACATGTAGTCTCATGCATAACATTGATCATGAGGTTACCAGGTTCAAGGTATTCCAAGTGGAAAAACAAGAAAAAAGAATTTATTCGCCTTCTTTTAATTAAGCGGATTTTGAGTTTTCAGCGCATTTTGGGCACTCCAGAAGACGTATCTCTCAGCTCGTCAGATATTTTATAATGATTTTTTACCAGAAAATTCCTATCATTATTATCTACAACTTTCATTTGAAAGCTGGAGGCAAATTATGTGAGGAAGACTCCCAAAAAAATTGATTTCTCCAGTGGTTTAAATTGAATTTTATTGCTGAACCGTGTGTTCTACCCACTAAAAAGTATATATCTCCTAGATGGAAACTCGGAATTGAGCGGGACTAATTTCTAAAATTCCGTATCAAAGTCATCTACAATTTTCATTTGCAACTTGGGAGCTGATTCCTCACCAATCAATACTATAATTTTATTCTTTGGAGTTGATTTTGAGTTGAACCAAGCAATTTTCATCTGATACGCGAACTTCGAAAAATCACATCTCGCTCGATTTTCATAGAAACGAGGTGGGACCAGTGTCAAAAGTTCACAAGTTTCGTTAGCTCCGATTGCCTCAGAAATACTCATTTACAAATTTCGATCAGAAGACCCTCGTTCGAGGCATTTTCTCAAAAGAGTGCATTGAAAATTCTGCATGTGTCAGTTGCCTGAAAATTATGCTGAAACTTCAAAAATTCCTTTCGCCTTGACTGGTCACCCGATCAAGTCGAAAAGTTGACTCTTATAAGCAAATTCACATTCCGGACACTTTTTGTTTACAGTCTGACTTCAAAGTCTGCATGGATTTGGCTGTTTTGGATTAATTACGAAAATTATTCGGATAATCATGATTGAGACTTGATTATGGATCTTAGGCCCAACTCCCAGAACTATAAATAGATTTTCCCCTTCACAAATCACAACAACACAACCATTTGCTTAATTTTCACTATCAATCACATTCCAATTCTCTCTCAAATCCAAAGCAAAACTCAAAAAACGAATTTCAAACTTCAACTTTTCCTCCAAGCAACCACCACAGGACGCCACTGGACCTCCGCCTGATACCTGTCTCAGCCACAGACCGCGCTAAGTGTGCCTCCCCGCGCTAAACGCGCCCTGCGACTTCTGGTTTTTCTCATCTTAGCTTCTCTCCACAAGATCCTACTCTTCTTCTCCTTCTTCTGCTCGAATCTGACGTACAATGAACTGTTTCATCCTGATTTCTCTTCAATCTCAAGATTCAAGGATTTCTTCTTCATATTTCTTCACTTCTCCATTGAAGATTTCAAGTTTTCCTCAAGAATTCAAGGTCAATTCCAAAGATTATCATTAATTCGCTGCTGATTTGGTATTTTCCTTGAAGAGAACAAGGAATTACTCTTCAATTTGATTCAAACTTCAAGCTCAAGTAAGTGTTTAGTTCTATTAAGCACTTATTTTAAGCTATTATTGACTTTTAGCTCTTCTTGAAATTGAATACTGCTGGAGAAGTTCTATTTTGCTGAAGCCATTGACGGACCAGAGATGGAGGCGAACGGTGGAATAGGGAAGTTTCGTGAAAGGGGACGGTAGCGAATGATGGAGAGAAAAAATCTGGATTCGTGAAAGGGAGGAAATACGCTGAAGATAGGAAAATCGTGGCTCAGGAAAACAGAGAAGATGAATAGGGTTTCCCGTTTTTCTTATTTTTATTTTTTTAATAACCTTATGAAAGCGCTTTTGAAAAGCGCTTTCTTAGGTGCTGGAATAGCAGCGCTTTTTGCCAAAAAAATATTTTCTTTACGTTCCCTAATTTAAGGCCTATGGTAGCGCTTTTTTAAAAGCGCTTTCGTAGGTTAACCTTTAGCAGCGCTTTTCAAAAGCACTTTCTAAGGTAACCATTTAGCAGCGCTTTTGGAAAAATGCTTTCTTAGAAGGGGTATCTGTAAGGCCTTTAGCAGTGCTTTTAAAAAGCGCTTTCTAAAGGTATCCTTTGAGAGCGCTTTTTTTAAGTGCTTTTTTTTCCAGCCTACAACAACGTTTTTTGCTAAAAGCGTTTTCTATGTAGTGCTGCGAAAACTTATTTTTGGCGTAGTGACTATTCCCAGAGCTTCTCCAACTACCTGCAACCAAAAAAATTCCAGAAACGTACCTAATACACCCAGATCGAAACCTAACCAAACCTAATTTCTAGATCATAACCTCATGAGTATAGATTCAGCCATTAAACATCAAAATAAAATAAAACCATTTGAAGCCTAGGATCCCAAATACCTCTATTAACCCTTAGTTTAACCCCAAAGAAAAATTCAGACATCATAAAAGGCATACATGAGAGGCAAACACAAAGAAGCAGACAACAAAAATAAAGATCTACCAACCTACGAGAAGGAGGTTTCTCTCGGTTATGAAAAAAAGAAGCAAGTAAGATTTATCTTTTCCTTTCCCTTTTTTCAATTTTGATCTGGCTTTTCTTTCTTTTGATTTTTAATTTCTTTGTTGTTTTTATTTGTTTGTGTGTGAGTTATTTTGATTGAGGAAAAGATCATATAGTATTAGTGTTTCAATGTGAAACCCTAAGTATCAATATTAGGAGCTCTGGTGAAGGTTAAGGATCACATCAACTTGATTATGGGGTTTCTCCTCAAAAATTTGTTCCCTTCTGAAGAAAATTCCAAGGCTCTTTATAGATTCAAAATTAGGGTTTAAAATATTGTTTGATTTAGATTAGGGCTCTTTCTTGATGAGTATTGTAGAGAAAATTAGGGTTTTTTAGATGAACCTGGACCCTTTGCGTGACTAGATGCGAGGATATCTAGACTTGGGTCAAGCCTCTTAACCCGACCCAATAATCAACACAAACAGACCAAATAGTGTTAATGACTCACTAATCATAATAATAAAAATAATAATAATAATAATAATAATAATAATAATAATAAAGAAAAACAGACTTAATTAGAATAAATAAGATAATAATGAAAATAAAGAAGTATCTAATGGAAATATAAAAATGGGTTGGCTATTTAGTAGGCACTGATATTAATAATGATAATATAAATAATATTAATAACATTAATATCACTAATGATACTAATATTATTCATAATATTCATAACAATATTACTAATAATATTAAAGGTAAGTAAAATGATGACATTGCTTTTAAATGATCCTAAATAAATAAAAAATAAAAAAGGTCTAAAAGACAAAAGTGTTGACTTTTGTACTAGATGATTGAACGCAATGTGCCAGCCAAACATGGATTACTCTAGATGACATGACAAGACTTTGACGTGTGTAAATACAGTGATTCAGATAGGATACAAGAATCGACTCAAATAAATGCAGATGATAAGGTGGAAAAGATTTGGGGTATGACAAGTATGATGTCAGACACACGACCCTTCCCCTTGAAACACACGAGAAGCAAGCCTAATGACATGACTCTCTCTAATTATGACTAGCGACTAGTAAGAAGAACTTTCTACCATGTCTAGATTCGGAGAGTTCCGAATTTCCACTTGGATCGGGAAAAGAAGGTTAACAACATCCATACCAATAGAGACCCAATACATAAGATTCCTACAATAGCATAAACATAATCAACGACCATAGGAAAGGGGAAACCCGATGCGTCCTCTTAATTTAAATATTTGTGTTATAGCATTTCATTTTATATGAAAATCAAAGATTAATTAAGAAAAAGCAATAATAATAATAATCTAAGCAGTTCCAAGGAAAGTGGAACTTTCTCGCATCACTCATCGAATATTAGTCATTACTAGATGGTTTAGAACATGTGCTTGAAAGCCGTTGAAAGGGAGGCGTAAAATCTATAGAAGAAAACAAACAGTTGTAGAAAGGAATGACACATCCATCATACTTACTGCAAATCCTCTTATCCCCTTCGGAAGGAACCACTCCATAGTTAAGGAGGACCCATTTTGTTAAAGGTGTGGTATCGTCCTCCATCCCTAAATAAGGTTGAAACAATGTCCACTGTCTCTTGAACCACCCACACAATAGAGTTGTCTCAAATCGTTTTTCGGGTTCTAAGTTGAGAGTTGTCCAAGTTAAAAGAAGTTGTCAACGAATGAAAGAAATGATTGTAAGAAAAACATAAGGTCAACATAAAGACAAACTTTGCGCCCCACCATAGTCATCTATAGAAAAAGAATTCGCCAAAGAGCGAAAAGAAAGACTACAAATCCACAACTCTCCTATCTAGAGACACTAATAAAGTAAACAAGTCTGAAAGAAGAGAAAGTTCAGACTCAGGTGTTACTTTGAAATGATGAACTCAATAACCCGTATGTTTTATCTAAAGAGGTGGTTTGAGCATGAATTAATGACTAATTGAAGGAGATTGGCGAAGATATAAGAGGTTGCAGACATGAGAGAAGAGCTCTCAAAGATTCACAAATGGAAAAAAGAAGAACAGGATAACCACAAAATTTCTTCTATATTTCCAAAGGAGGATAAATAATGCACTCCTTAATTTTAGCAGGAATGAAGTACACAACTACTTATCGAATCACACACATGTTGTTTTAATTGCCATACAACATAAAGATAATATCATTCCATTTATAATTCATTCACACTCTTAAACTACTATTTATTTAGCATTTATTTTAATATTAGAGTATTAACATTGCATATCTATTCCCTTTCTGCCACACAAAAAATTTGCTCCACCACATCAAAATTTTGGAATTTAACCACCTACAGTCGGTAAAACCACGGATTCACGCAGTCATAATGCTAATAACTGTTAGATCAAAGGCTAGGTCTTAATATACATTTGACTTTTCAAATATTAAATTTAAAATATTAGCAGTTTGATTTGGATTCAAAGACAACAATACTGTGACAGTGTGGATGCACCATTTTCTTGACTGCAGGCGATTGCAATCCCAAAGTTTTTCAATCACTTAACACTTATGAATAATCGTGATTCAGTGACATTTTAAAATATGTTAAACTTATGGCATAATAATTAACTTCTAAAAATATTTATTATTTAACTAATTGTATTGCATAAAGTATGTTTTATGAGTGGAATTATTGGCCAAAGTTGGAACATCCACTTTCGTGTGTCAGCCACGCGTTCAAGTTATATTAAAATCTCAACAACTAGTCTTTCGTGTGTTGCCCATTATATACCTTCATTAAATTATTCCATATTTAGAGTATCGACACATATCTTTTTGTTATGTAAAAAAGAGAAAGAATACCTTTTCAATACACAATATTTTTATATTATATGTACATTTTTATTTTTTAAAAAGCATTCACAACTAGATCTAGAGGAAATCATATAAAGTTAATATTATACTTAGAATATATTTTCATCTTTAACTAGCATGCTAAACTTAAAATACTCAAATATCAACCTTTAGTGTCTGGAGTGACACAATATACATATTGATCAAGATTGTATTTAATTTATATCTATTCATTTTAATTTAATTGTTGTTTGAGAATTATTTTATTTTATTTTATTTTTAAAAAACTGATAAATTTTAGTATTTTCATGCATTTGGTTATTCCATTTCTATAATATTCTTAATATATATATATATATATATATATATATATATATATATATATATATATATATATATATATATATATATATATATATATATATATATATTTGAAAGTATTAAATATTGAAAAAAAATATAATCATTGTTGTATTGAACTTTGATAATAACAAATTATTGAAGGGTAATTTAGTATTTTCTAGTTTGTACCTTTTATCTTAGTCATTAAGTTTATCTTTATTAGGGCCTATGTGGCAATTTACCTTTTGTATAGATAAACTAGTCATAGATGTCATTTATAACAACAACCCTATTTTCTTTCATTTTTGTAGCTGTCATTCTCTCTACATTTATTTTATCATCATTGGTTCTTGTTCACTAACAAATTGGTATTTAGAGCTCCGGTTTGATTCATAGGGAAACACGAGTGAAACGTGAGAGTTTGTGTGATTGGTTTTGTTTCTGGGTTCGTGTTGAATCTTTGAACAAGATTGTAGCAAAATCACATTTTTTGATTCTGTGGGATTGGAAAACACTGTGTTTGGTGAAGATTTGAGTCTACTGTAAAAGGAAGGTTGAAGATGAACGAAAACGGTAATCTGAGTATCAAACTTCCAATTTTTGATGGCAAGAACTGGAACAGATGGATGATTCAGATGCGCGTGCTATTTGGTGCTCAAGATGTTCTTGAGCTTGTTACCGATGGCTATATTCTGGTTGCAGAAGATGCTACAGAAGAAGAGAGAGATGCGCAGAGAAACAAGAGGAAGAAAGATCAGAAGGCGCTGTTCTTCATCTATCGGTGTGTGGATGCGAACGTGTTTGAGAAAATTGCTGATTCGACGATGTCAAAGAAGGCGTGGGACATACTGGTTAGATGTTACGGTGGTGACGCATCAGTGAAGAAGGTGAAGCTTTAGTACTTGAGAAAGCAATACGAGAATCTCAACATGAAGAACAATGAGAAGGTTTTAGAGTATATCTCCAGAGTGATTCTGATCACTAATGAGATGAAGGCTTGTGGAGAAACCCTTTCTGAACAAGTAATCATAGAGAAGGTATTGAGGTTACTTACTCCTCAATTTGATTACATTGTTGTAGCAATTGAACATTCGAAAGATCTGGAAACCATGAGAATAGAAGAGCTGCAAAATAGTCTAGAGGCGCATGACTTACGTCTGACTGAAAGAACTTTTGAGAGGGGCTCTAAAATCTTCTTTTGTCAAGAAGGATCAGAAGCATTCTTGGTCAGAGGCCAAGAATAGATGTGGTGATAGATTCCAGAAGTCAGAAACCTCAAGTTCTGATGAGAAGAAACATCAGAAGGGAAAGGAAAAGTTTGACAAGAAGAAAGTTCAATGTTACTGTTGTAAGTGTTTTGGACATTTTGCTAAAGATTGTTGGTCAAACAGGGGAAGGAAACCAGAAGAAGCAAATATAGCCAGAGGAGATCCAAATGATGAACCTATGTTATTGATGGCTTCTGAGACTGATGGAAGATGTTTGGCAGATTGGTGGTATATGGACACTGGCTGTTCAAATCACTTGATTGGAAACAAATAATGGCTAATAGATTTTGACTCCAAAAGGAGGACAAATATCAGATGTGCTGATGATAAGTACCTTAATGCAGAAGGGATGAGAAATTTTAAAGTTATAGTGAAGAATGGGAAGAACATTCTGATCAAGGATGTTTGGTATGTTCCTAGAATCAGAAGCAATCTGATTAGTGTGGGTCAGCTCATTGAGAAAGGTTTATTAGTTGTTATGATGAACAATCTCTTGAAGTTGTATGATTCCAATCAGAAGTTGGTTATACAATCTGAACAGGGAAGCAACAGAGCATTCAAGGTGAATGTAGAAAATAGTTGAAATAGAGTGTCTTAGTGGAGAAGGTTCTGAAGGAGATAGTAAGTTGTGGCATCTAAACTATAGAAGCTTAGGGCATCTAAGTTCTAAGAAGCTCATTGAAACAACCTGGATGAAAATCATCTAATAGAAATATCAATGAAGTCGCTATCGAACATTATTTATCTCGCATGAGGAGAGAGGAAAACATCGAGTAAACCTGAAAGGGAGAAATCACGGTCTTACGACCGAGAGATCGGGTAAGGGAGTCTATTACGCGAGGGGAAGGTATTAGCACCCCACATGCCCGTAGTACACTACGGTATTCACTTCTATTTTGTGTCTAATGGGTATGGGTATCTATGCTTAATCGTTACATCTATATGCTGAAAGAGAATGCACGTGAAAGAAATAAAGTAAAGAAAACACGGGGAAAAGAATAAAGTATTTAAAAAAATCAATAATAACAACAATTAATCACTTGAATAAGCATTTTTCTTATGAAAATCAATTAATCAATAAGTGTTTATTTAATCCAATTCCGAATTTCATCATGATGAACACATTATATCAAATTTTCTCAATCTAATCCATGATCTACATTCAATTCCTCAATCAAATCCTTGATCAATTTTCAATTCTAGAAAAGTGCTTATTTCAAGAATCAATTATGCAAAAGTGCTTAATTCAAGAAATCTCACCGTCGAAACGAAGAGGAGAACGAGTTGAAGAGATCGTCGATGTCGAATCGAATATCGTAGGAGATATTAGAGAGAGAGTGTGTGTGTGTGTGTCGAAAATTAAGGAGAGAGAGGAGAGAATTCTTCAATTCTTCACCTCGACACCTTGAACGTTCTTCAATGTTCTTGAGAAAACTTGATGAAAAACTTGATTTGACCCTTGAGAGTTGAGAGAGAATAGAAGAGTGTGTTTATGGTGAATTTTTTACAAATGAAAATCCTCCTCAATTATGAGAGTGAAATTTGATTTATATGAGATTGCCTTGAATTAAATTGGGCTCAAGATAAGGCCCAAATTGCCTTTGTCCACCAAAATTTCATCAATAGTGCCAAACCTCAAAATACGTGCGGAATTTAAACTCAGTCACAACACAAAAAATGTCCGGAACGAAAAAATTGCTTGCGTGAGTCAAACGTTTTACGCATTCGAACGAACGGTTGAGGAGATACAAATTTTTTAAGTTTCAACACACTTTTGGGCATCTGACACATGTAGAATTTTTATTGCGTCACTCGGATAAATCGGCTCGAACGAGGATCTTCTGATCAAAATCCAAACTCGGGATTTAATGAACATCGAAACCAACAGAATTTATGAAATTTTGGCACTGGTCCTGACTCGTTTTGATAAAAATCGACCGAGATATGATTTTTTGATTGTTGCGCGTCAGATGAAAAATGCTCGGTTCGTCTCAAAATCAACTCCAAAGAATAAAATTATGGTATTGATTATTGAGCAATCAACTCTCGCCTTGTGAACGAAAGTCATATGGGATTTTGAGACGAAATTTTAGACACCGGACCCACTCAGTTTCGATTTTCCATCCAGGAGTTATGATTTTTTTTAGTGTACCGAGAACATGGTTCAGCCATAAAATTCAATTTATCCCACTTGAAAGATCAATTTCTTTGGAGACTTTCTTCACGCAATTGGCTTCTGACTTGTGAATGGAAGTTGTAGATAATATTGAGAAGGACTTACCAGTCGAAACGTCACGAAATACCCAATGATTTGAGAGATATGGACTCCGGAGCATCCGAAACGCTCCAATAACCAAAATTTCACTTTTTTAAGAAATGAACCGTAAAAGTTCTTCTTTAAAGAAATGGCTCTCGATCTGGACAGATAAGCTGGAGAATATATTTATATGATTCTGAAGCTTATAGAACCAACCCGAGAAGACCTTCGGACCAAAATATCATGCTGAAAGCACACGAACCGAAAAATATCAATCTCTAGCCCGAAATAGTTTGAACCGGCTGAAACGCACAATTTCTTCCACCACTTAAGATGCTCTGAATCTCATCACCATACGACCAATGAATGATATGTATTTAAGGCACCTTTGGACTAAGTGTGAGCCAATTATTTATTAAAAAACTGAAGAGGGCGAATTTTGGGGTGCAACAGCTGCCCCTATTCAATCTTCTTTGACTTGGGGTGAAATTGGCACAAGCCTTTCGAACCAACAAGGTAGAAGAGGATTGAATACTTAATAGAACCATCAAATTCGCGCTCTGAAGACGAGTGGACCAAATGGGAAAAAATCCCCAGTGAAGTCGCCAACTGAAACAACCTGGCTGAAAATCATCTGATAAAAATATCAATGAAGTCGTCATCGAACATTATTTATTTCGCAAGAGGAGAAAGGAAAACATCGAGTAAACCTGAAAGGGAGTTTATTACGCAAGGGGAAGGTATCAGCAACCCACACGCCAGTAGTACTCTACGATATCCACTTCTATTTTCTATCTAATGGGTATGGGTATCTATCGCTTAATCGCTACATCTATATGCTGAAAGAAAATGCATGTGAAAGAAAGAATATAAAGAAAACACGGGGAAAATAAGGAAGTATTTACAAAGTTTGCTCGATCGAGCCCCGTGACAAGATGCCTACATATTCCCTCGTGTAATGGGAAAGTTGGAGCATTGTAGTTCGGCTCATATGTTTTGGTGGGTTGCAATGTTTTTTATGGGATGTTCGACTACGCATCATCACAATTGCAACTCGTGCTTGGCGTTGCTGGTATAAGAAGTCTTATGCTCGGCCGCTAACACACTTAGCAATTTGCTTGGACTTGAAAGGGAACACCCTTTTACGAAAAGGTTTTTTCAAAGAAAAAAACAAGTCCGAAGACAAAAAAGTTTTGAAGTGTAGTTGGTTGCTTTTACCTTGAAAAAGGAATTTGAATCATTATTAAGTGTTTTGATATTCAAAAGAAAAGAAAACAAGTTTTAGTTTTATTACATGCAAGGATGCAATAGAAAGAAGAAAAACTAATAAGGGAAACTAACTATTTCTACCCCTAATATTATCACGCAAAGTTGGCCCTATGGTTGAGAATAAAAATCTAGGCTCGAAGACTATCCTAACCGCGTGATCCTAAGGGAAGCTATCCTAATGTCAACCTTGGTTGAAGAACCAAGGGATGCAAGGGGATAAAGCAATCAAGTACTTTATCAGAAGCACACACATAATGAATGCACAAACAAATGATACACACATGCACGGGGAAGAAGAAAGAAGTCCCATAGCCTCAATGGTAACGGGCATACCAAAGTCAAACAGGAGCCAACTTTCGGAGGAAAACCATAGCCACAAATGTAATTAAACGTGTCAAACAGGAGTTTCCTATGGGAGAAAGGTATCACAGCATGATATGAATTATCAAGCGTGGGGAGTATATGAGTGCGGGCGTCAAAGCAATGAATACGAACCCCATGACGAAGCGTGGAAAGTCAGAATAGGGAACTCTTGCCACTATTATCATTGACTCGATAAAAGGAAGCTCCATGGTTCACGTGAGCTGAGCTGACACGGACTAGAACTGTGCGGGGGTTGATTGTGAACACTTTCAGCGTGCCCACCATATCATCATATATCAATACCAATAGTATCAAAACGGGACTTTGCTTGGTGATTCCATATCAGGTTTCCTAACCACTCATGACCTATGCAAGCACAAATGATAAACACTTACTGAAAGCTACCTTCCTTTGCACGGAAGAGGATTTTAAACAAACCACACACAGTTAGAACACAATATGTGGAATCTTCCTAAACGGGTCTTTAAATAAACCAGTGGGGTTCCTGAACATGCTCCAACTACGGAAGCCCCTTCATCAATATCTAATCCTACTTCTCATGGCAAAAGAAACCGGTAAAACCCTTCCTCTCATGCTCTCTAGAAACACGGTAAAATAATTCTATAAAAAGGTATAGGAAATACCAAACAGATAAGAATTCGTAAGCAAAAGCAAGCTAGAAAATACTCCGGAAAACTTCAAGTACTGCTGACACGCAATAAAGAAATCCGGTGAGAAATGCTCGGAGACATCAAAAGCATAATTGGAACATGCGTCAATACACATCCGAAACAAATAAACCTGCAAAAGATTGCAATACAGACAATACAGACAAAGGATGTGCATCGATATGCACAGTCAAGAATGTGTGTCGATACACATTCGATGTGGATCCAATGAACCTACAAGAGATTACAATCCAGACAAAACAGACAAAGAGGACACACACATGTGTGTAAGAATGAGATATGGATCCTACACATCCAAGTCTCAAATATGCCCTGCAAGAAGGTGAAAAAACCAAGAAAGCAGACAAAGAGTGCACACACATGTGCACGATATCGAGATGTGTGTCGTACACATCAATAACACAAGCACCTGCATAAAAAACCTCTCATACAATACTCCATAAGATAAGAGCATGTGCGATTTCAAGTCAAATGATAAAAAAATGAAGTTTTCAATCCTGCATCGCGCTAAGCCCGATTTCGAATCGCAAACCCAAATTCTAGAGAGTTTCGTGCTTAGCGAGCCTCGTGGCGCCAAGCGCGATCTCGCAACTTCATAATTTTTCCTGCATAACCAAATCTTCTTTTCATGACATTCTCATGCCAAAACAAGTCCAAACAACAATATACGGAAAAGTGCTTATTGGAAGCACTTAAACTGAAAAGCAATCATTTATAAGCAAAATGCATGAGAAGGAAACTTATGAGGAATACATCACAAGGAACCATATCAATAATCCACATGCAATATGCGTTCAATTTCACATCTCGACACGTTTTCGTGTTCACAAAATCAAGCAATTAGCATATGGAATCAATTCAATCAATCAACGTGGAAATTATTCAATGCACGAACATGCAATTTCTAACTCAAAAATTATCACAAACACCTAGCATGCATCAATTCACACATAGATTTAGTACATGAAACAAGGTTTGAACCTAAGGCTAATCACATACCAATCAATGTTTCAAATCAACAAATCAATAGTAACAACAATTAATAACTTGAATAAGCATTTTTCTTATGAAAATTAATTAATCAAATAAGTGCTTATTTCATCGAATTCTGGATTTCGTCATGATTTTTATACCCCAAAATTTTCCCTCCTATTTCTCAAGACAATCCACATCTCCACACTCAAGAATTTTTCAAGGGTTGACCAGCTATCCTAAGCAATCAACCCACAACTAGGGTTTTGCTTCTCTCAAGAAAAAATCAAGTTCAAATACCTCAAGTGGTCATCATACCTCCTCACATGTCTTAAGGGATCACCATGTCAAGTTTCAAGCCTCATATCTCAAGTTTGCGCAGTCAATTACTCAGATGGTTTAAAATCAATTGTATTGGACAAAAAGTCAACTGTGGTCAACATATAGTCAAACTTAATAATTTTTGGTCAACATCAATATTTTGAAGTAATTCATCATATGATCAAGGTTTGACCATGAATCATCAAGAAAACTCAAGATTTGATCAAAAGTCAAAGTTTCCAGATTAGGGTTTTTGAACCAAAAGTCAACGGAACTTTGACCAGGCATAACTTTCACATACTTTACCAGAAAGTTTTCCACCAAATCTTATTTTGAAGGAAACTCAATTATCTACAACTTCATGTCTCACAAGCTTTGGCCAAAAATGCTTCATTTGAGAGTTATGGATTCAGACATTATAGGTCCTCCTAAAAGTCAACAAAAAATCATCTTTTTGCAAAGAAGTGTACACGAACATGGAAACTTAAATGAATATGTAACCAAAGGGAGTGTTTAGAGGACATATTTAGCTTTCTAAAAAGTCCAAGAACACTTAAAAATGTTGAAAATTGAGCAAGATACAAGTTGTGCAAGTTTGACATTTTTAAGGAGGTGCATGAAGAGAAATACTTAGCAAATGTAGATATTTTTCAAATGGGCCTAAGTTTTCATGATCCAAACTTAATCTTGACATTATCTATGGCCTGAAAACTTAAGTGCATGCTCATATTGTATTTATTTGATTTATTTTTGAATTTAATGATTTAAATTCAATTTTAATTTAATAAAATACAAAGGTAAGAGTTACGATGAGTTGGGCTTGCTTTCTACTTGTCTTGAGGTCAAAGATAGCCCATGCTAGATGGAAATTTCTAGCACCATGAATTAATACAAGATTGAGCCAAATATGGAAGAATTTGATAAAATATTTCAATCAAATATTTTGCATTCAAGTTGATATATTTTCCACAAATGCTTGACCTAATCTTTGGCCCTATATATACATAGCACATTCAGACATCAAGGAGGACGAGTTTGGAATCTAGAAAACTAGGGTTCTTGTTCAAAATTTTCAAGAGAAATTTGCATCATTGAAACCCTAGTTCCATCCGTTCTCAAGAAATTCCAAGCACCCCATCATGCTCCTGAGGTAACATAGGGTAAGTATGGATCAAAGTCCATGACCAAAACATCCTGAATTGCATGCATCATGAAGCTTTGATTACATATTTTATCTTAAATTCGTATTTATGTTTTTATGATGTTTTGATCTAAACTAACCATGCTAATAGTTTCCTGAGGTTTATTAGAGCAGGTCTGGGCCATCGTTACAAGATTTTCATGGCCAAATCATGGTTTGCCATAGTTAGGGCATAGAACTGGAACAGATGGATGATTCAGATGCTCGTGCTATTTGGTGCTCAAGATGTTCTTGATCTTGTTACCGATGGCTATATTCCGGTTGCAGAAGATGCGACAGAAGAAGAGAGAGACGCGCAGAGAAACAAGAGGAAGAAAGATCAGAAGGCGTTGTTCTTCATCCATCAGTGTGTGGATGTGAACGTGTTTGAAAAAATTGTTGATTCGACGACGTCAAAGAAGGCGTGTGACATACTGGTTAGATGTTATGGTGGTGACGCATCAGTGAAGAAGGTGAAGCTTTAGTCCTTGAGAAAGCAATACGAGAATCTCAACATGAAGAACAATGAGAAGGTTTTAGAGTATATCTCCAGAGTGATTCTGATCACCAATGAGATGAAGGCTTGTGGAGAAACCCTTTTTGAACAAGTAATCATAGAGAAGGTATTGAGGTCACTTACTCCTCAATTTGATTACATTGTTGTAGCAATTGAACATTCTGAAGATCTGAAAACCATGAGAATAGAAGAGATGCAAAATAGTCTAGAGGCGCATGAGTTACGTCTGACTGAAAGAACTTTTGAGAGGGGCTCTAAAATCTTCTTTTGTCAAGAAGGATCAGAAGCATTCTGGGTCAGAGGCCAAGAATAAATGTGGTGATAGATTCCAGAATTCAGAAACCTCAAGTTCTGATGAGAAGAAACATGAGAAGGGAAATGAGAAGTTTGACAAGAAGAAAGTTCAATGTTACTGTTGTAAGTGGTTTGGACATTTTGCTAAAGATTGTTGGTCAAACAAGGGAAGGAAACCAGAAGAAGAAAATATAGCCAGAGGAGATCCAAATGATGAACCTATGTTATTGATGGCTTCTGAGTCTGATGGAAGATGTTTGGCAGATTGGTGGTATATGGACACTGGCTGTTCAAATCACTTGATTGGAAACAAATAATGGCTGATAGATTTTGACTCCAAAAGGAGGAAAAATATCAGATGTGCTGATGATAAGTACCTTAATGCAGAAGGGATGAGAAATTTCAAAGTTATAGTGAAGAATGGGAAGACCATTCTGATCTAGGACATTTGGTATGTTCCTAGAATCATAAGCAATCTGATGAGTGTGGGTCAGCTCATTGAGAAAGGTTTATTAGTTGTTATGAGGAACAATCTCTTGAAGTTGTATGATTCCAATCAGAAGTTGGTTATACAATCTGAACAGTGAAGCAACAGAGCATTCAAGGTGAATGTAGAAATAGTTGAAATAGAGTGTCTTAGTGGAGAAGGTTCTGAAGGAGATAGTAAGTTGTGGCATAAGAGGTTGGGGCATCTGAACTATAGAAGCTTAGGGAATCTAAGTTCTAAGAAGCTCATTGAAACAACCTGGATGAAAATCATCTAATAGAAATATCAATGAAGTCGCCATCGAACATTGTTTATCTCGCATGAGGAGAGAGGAAAACATCGAGTAAACCTGAAAGGGAGAAATCACGGTCTTACGACTGAGAGATCGGGTAAGAGAGTCTATTACGTGAGGGAAAGGTATTAGCACCCCACATGCCCGTAGTACAGTACGGTATCCACTTCTATTTTGTGTCTAATGGGTATGGGTATCTATGCTTAATCGCTACATCTATATGCTGGAAGAGAATGCACGTGAAAGAAAGAAAATAAAGAAAACACGGGGAAAAGAATGAAGTATTTAAAAAAAAATAATAACAAGAATTAATCACTTGAATAAGCACTCTTCTTATGAAAATCAATTAATCAATAAGTGCTTATTTCATCCAATTCCAAATTTCATCATGATGAACACATTATATCAAATTTTCTCAATCTAATCCATGATCTACATTCAATTCCTCAATCAAATCCTTGATCAATTTTCAATTCTAGAAAAGTGCTTATTTGAAGAATCAATTATGCAAAAGTGCTTAATTCAAGAAATCTCACCGTCGAAACGAAGAGGAGAACGAGGTGAAGAGATCGCCGATGTCGAATCGAATATCGTAGGAGATAATAGAGAGAGAGTGTGTGTGTCGAAAATTGAGGATAGAGAGGAGAAAATTGTTCAATTCTTCACCTCGACACCTTGAACGTTCTTCAATGTTCTTGAGAAAACTTGATGAAAAACTTGATTTGACCCTTGAGAGTTGAGAGAGAATAGAAGAGTGTGTTTATGGTGAATTTTTTACAAATGAAAATCCTCCTCAATTATGAGAGTAAAATTTGATTTATATGAGATTGCCTTGAATTAAATTGGGCACAAGATTAGGCCCAAATTGCCTTTGTCCACCAGAATTTCGTCAACAGTGCCAAACCTCAAAATACGTGCGGAATTTGAACTCAGTCACAACACAAAAAATGTCCAGAACAAAAAAATTGCTTGCGTGAGTCAAAAGTTTTACGCATTCGAACGAACGGTTGAGGAGATACAAATTTTTTAAGTTTCAACACACTTTTGGGCATCTGACACATGTAGAATTTTTATTGCGTCACTCGGAGAAATCGGCTCGGACGAGGATCTTCTAATCAAAATCTAAACTCGAGATTTAAATGAACATCGAAACCAACAGAATTTGTGAAATTTTGGCACTGGTCCTGACTCGTTTTGATAAAAATCGAGCGAGATATGATTTTTTGAATGTTGCGCGTCAGATGAAAAATGCTCGGTTCGTCTCAAAATCAACTCCAAAGAATAAAATTATGGTATTGATTATTGAGCAATCAACTCTCGCCTTGTGAACGAAAGTCATATGGGATTTTGAGACGAAATTTTAGACACCGGACCCACTCAGTTTCGATTTTCCATCCAGGAGTTATGATTTTTTTAGTGCACCGAGAACGTGGTTCAGCCATAAAATTCAGTTTATCCCACTTGAAAGATCAATTTCTTTGGAGACTTCCTTCACGCAATTGGCTTCTGACTTGTGAATGGAAGTTGTAGATAATATTGAGAAGGACTTACCAGTCGAAACGTCACAAAATACCCAATGATTTGAGAGATATGGACTCCGGAGCATCTGAAACGCTCCAATAACCAAAATTTCACTTTTTTAAGAAATGAACCGTAAAAGTTCTTCTTTGAAGAAATGGCTCTCGATCTGGACAGATAAGATGGAGAATATATTTAAATGATTCTGAAGCTTATAGAACCAACCCGAGAAGACCTTTGAACCAAAATATCATTCTGAAAGCACACGAACCGAAAAATATCAATCTCTAGCCCGAAATAATCTGAACCGGCTGAAACGCACAATTTTTTCCACAACTTAAGATGCTTTGAATCTCATCACCATACGACCAAAGAATGATAAGTATTTAATGCACCTTTGGACTAAGTGTAAGCCAATTATTTATTAAAAAAATGAAGAGGGCGAATTTTGGGGTGCAACAGCTGCCCCTATTCAATCTTCTTCGACTTGGGGTGAAATTGGCACAAGCCTTTCGAACCAACAAGGTAGAAGAGGATTGAATACTTAACCATAAAATTCGCGCTCTGAAGACGAGCGGACCGAATGGGAAAAAATCCCTAGTGAATTCTCCAGCTGAAACAACCTGGCTGAAAATCATCTGATAAAAATATCAATGAGGTCGTCATCGAACATTTTTTATCTTGCAAGAGGAGAAAGGAAAACATTGAGTAAACCTGAAAGGGAGTCTATTATGCAAGAGGAAGGTATTAGCACCCCACACGCCCGTAGTACTCTACGGTATCCACTTTTATTTTCTGTCTAATGGGTATGGGAATCTATCGCTTAATCGCTACATCTATATGCTGAAAGAAAATGCATGTGAAAGAAAGAAAATAAAGAAAACACGGGGAAAATAAGGAAGTATTTACAAAGTTTGCTCGATCGAGCCCCGTGACAAGATGCCTACATATTCCCTCGTGCAATGGGAAAGTTGGAGCATTGTAGTTCGACTCATATGTTTTGGTGGGTTGCAATGTTTTTTATGGGATGTTCGATTCCACATCATCACAATTGCAACTCGTGCTTGGCGTTGCAGTTATAAGAAGTCTTATGCTCGGCCGCGCACACACTTAGCAATTTGCTTGGACTTGAAAGGGAACACCCTTTTACGAAAAGGTTTTTTCAAAGAAAAAAACAAGTACGAAAAGGTTTTTTCAAAGAAAAAAACAAGTCTGAAGACAAAAAAGGTTTGAAGTGTAGTTGGTTGCTTTTACCTTGAAAAAGGAATTTGAACCATTATTAAGTGTTTTAATATTAAAAAGAAAAGAAAACAAGTTTTAGTTTTATTACAAGCAAGGATGCAAAAGAAAGAAGAAAAACAAATAAGGGAAACTAACTATTTCTACCCCTAATATTATCACGCAAAGTTGGCCCTATGGTTGAGAATAAAAATCTAGGCTCGAAGACTATCCTAACCGAGTGATTCTAAGGGGAGCTATCCTAATGTCAACCTTGTTTGAAGAACCAAGGGATGCAAGGGGATAAAGCAATCAAGTACTTTAGCAGAAGCACACACATAATGAATGGACAAACAAATGATACACACATGCACGGGGAAGAAGAAAGAAGTCCCATAGCCTCAATGGTAACGGGCATAACAAAGTCAAACAGGAGCCAAATTTAGGAGGAAAACCATAGCCACAAATGTAATTAAACGTGTCAAACAGGAGTTTCCTATGGGAGAAAGGTATCACAACATGATATCAATTATCAAGCGTGGGGAGCATATGAGTGCGGGCGTCAAAGCAATGAATACGAAGCGTGGAGAGTCAAAATAGGGAACTCTTGCCGCTATTATCATTGACTCGATAAAAGGAAGCTCCATGATTCACGTGAGCTGAGCTGACACGGACTAGAACTGTGCGGGGGTTGATTGTGAACACTTTCAGCGTGTGTCATACCCCAAAATTTGCCCTCATGATTCTCAAGACATTTCATACATCCATACTCAAGGATTCCTCAAGAGTTGATCAGATGAACACTCTCCTAGACAACCAACCCAAACTAGGGTTTGGCACTTCTCAGATTCAGATGGACTTCTAACACCTCCAATGGTTCTCATGCTTCCTCATATGCTTCAAAGATTCTCCATGTCAAGTTTCAAGCTTCACAAGTCAAGTTTCCTCAGACAATTGCTCAGATGGTTGAAAATCGTTTGGTCAAAAGTCAACTGTGGTCAACATACGTCAAAACTTCGATTTTTGGTCAACATCCTCATTTTGAAGTTACATTCATCATTTGATCAAGGGTTGATCATGATTCATCAAGAAAACTCAAGATTTGCTCAAAAGTCAAACTTTCTAAATTAGGGTTTCTAGGTGAAAAGTCAACCAAACTTTGACTGATCATAACTTTCTCATACTTTCTCAGAAAGTTTTCCACCACCTCTTGTTTTGAAGGAAATTAAATTCTCTACAACTTCATGTCTCACAAGAATGTCCAAAAAATGCTTCATTTGAGAGGTATAGCTCAAAACATTATAGGTCATTTTCAAAGTCAACAAAAAGTCAACTTTTTGTTTTGAAGATATATTGAGCATGGTAACTCCAATTGAAGTGAAACCAAAGACATTGTTTAGAGGACTCCTATAGCTTTCCAAAAAGTCCAAGAACACTCAAAAATGTGGAAAATTGAGCAAGTTACACCATTCACAAGTTGGGCAATTTTGGAAGAATGCACAAAGAGAGATACTTCAAAAAATCAAATCTTTTGCAAATGGGCCTACTTTTTCTTCATCCAAACTTATTCCTCATGCAATTAGGAATGTCCAAGCCCAAAGCCACGAATTTTTGATTTATTTTTCTATTTAATTTGTAATTTATTCATTTAAATACAAATTAAATCTTAAAATAAATTATAAAATTGAAATTAATGGCAAAGATTGATTTTATTCTTTCCTTGATGTCCAATTAACCCATAAATGCCAGCATTTTCGAAATTAGATCAAATTTGGCAAGATTGGATTGAAATTGGACAAAATTTGAAAATTTGATTTCATGAGAATATCAAAATTTGATTTCCATTGAATGTTGATCAATTCTTTCCAAAAACCATCCCAAATCCATCCAGTATAAATGTACAATGCATACCAATCAAGAGAGAACAGAAAAATTGGCTCAGAAACCCTATTCTCAAACTGAAAAAACCGTGTTCTTGAAGCTACTAGCAATCCTTGTTCCAGCTGGTTTCAATTGATTTTGAGGATCCAAACATATTCCTTGACATCTCTGGAAGCATTCCAGACCTTCACATTGCCAAAAATCATCCAGAATCGTGAAAACCGAATTTGGTTTGTTCTTGAAATTTCAAAAATCGTATTCTTTGATTCATGCATTATTAATATGTTTTGTGTTTGTTTTTGTGATCAGTGATGTATTTGCAAACTTTCTGGGTGCTTTAATCGAATTTCCATGGCCTGAATCGTGTTATGCCATGATTAGGGTTTCCTATGCCGTTTTAGGGTTTCTCTTATTAGGAAAAATTGGACCTCAAGACCCATACCAGCGTGTTCGGAATGCTTCAAAGAATCGAACCATGGCCTTAGAATTTATTTATATTATGTTTGCTTGATTTTTTGAATTAGCCAGGGACATAGCGTCGAAGAACAGCCGACGTTAGCTTTGGAAATTTGAATCGGGGACGATGAAGCTTCGCGCGCGGTCTAGAGCTTCAGGGAGCGATGTAACACCCCATCTAAATACCCCGAATATATTAATTAAATTAACATTTAAATCACCTCTAATCAGAGTTTAACACGGTAATCACGGGATGTCACAATTAATAAATAAAATAAACCTTCGTCAATCAGTAGCCATGCTACACTGAGGATCATCATCCAACAACATCATCACTATAAGACCATGTCTTACACAGCGGAAATACAAAACAATCAAAATTTAACATAACATCATGGTTCTCAAGGAAATTCAAATTCAAAACCGATTAAACAAAAAAGATTCTCCTAATTAATCGTTCCCCAGTGTTACAACCTAATCAGAGCATGACACTGACACACGGACTATAAGATAAGCTCTAGAGCCATCCTCACCGACTCCTCAGCAGCTAATTCAATCTGAAATGGTAAAGTAAGGGTGAGACTTCTCATAATTAAAGCATATTATAAATCTCTCAATCAATAATATAATGCAAGCATATTATTCCACCACTTAATACCAATCATAATCCAATACACAATCATAGTCATACAATTTATCATGCATCATCAATCAACAATAAAGGCATTGCAACACTGGAATACATCCTAGCATGTTACAATCCTATGCAAACACTAATGCAGACTCAATGCATGCGGTACCGACTTCGTGACCAAGTCACCCAACACTGATCCATCATCATTCGGATACAGTTCCATCGATTCGTCCATAACCACTCGGACACGAATCCAGCCTAACCACCCATCCTCACTCGGGTATCGGTTATCGGCAATCCAAGTCAAATTCCGCACAATGGGAATTAACTTCACCAAAACAATGCATATGCACGCACATCAATAGCATGCAACATTAATCAGTCTATGTATATATCCATTTAACATAACTGAATCACCAAAATCAACATGATACATCAACAATCATGCATACATCTAACATCAGCATAAACATGCAAAACAATCAATCATGATGTCCAAACCAATCATGCATACATCAAACAATAGCATAACCATGCTATTTCACCTACACATTATCAGTATCCTCATCACCAAATACATCTGCTACACATACATCATCATTATGTATTAGCTAATTAATCATCATCTTTAGAAATTATACCCGTTTCCCAAAATAATTTCAACTTTTCTAAAATATTTTTATTTCATAAGATAGAGCATTCAATTTAGGAAATAACGTCCAAAACGGCGCTCAAAACGGACTTACGGTTTGAAAGTTATGAATTTTTGAAGTTTTGAAAGAAAATTGGAAAAATGCCCTGGAACCCGGTTCCTACCCAGAACGGAACCGGTTCCTGAAAGTTGAAAATACCTCGCCCCTGTTTTTTGAATGGGGAACCGGTTCCGTCATATACAGGAACCGGTTCCTGAGTTTATTTTTCAGGTTTTTGCCAATTTTTCAACGTGGAACCCGGTTCCTACCCAGACAGGAACCGGTTCCTACGTACTAAAAAGTGATTTTCTGCATTTTTGACAGCATTCATCCATTTTTACTCAAACCCATTTTTACCCATACGACTTCCATCATTGGAAACACCAAATTACATCCTTTTGCATCATCTAACACATCAAACAACATATTTCCATCTTCTATGTTCATCTACTGACACTCTAATCATATCCATACCTATTCTGACACAATTAGACTCAATCTGACACCATTAGGGACACATTCATGGAACCCTAGAATTTCACAATTTCAAATTCCTACATGCTATAACTCATATTATGAACATCAAAATCTATAATAAACCATAATCAGTCGAAATCACCCCTTACCTGGTGGTTTCTTCGAGATTCCGACGCTCCTAGGTCTTTTCCTTCTTTCCTTCTCTTCTCACTTCTACGTAGCCTTGTTTTCTCCAAATGAATCTATTTTTCCTTCTTTTTCCTTATTTCATTCCTTTAATTCCTCTTATTTCCTTTTAATCATAATTAAATAAAATAATATCACTTTCTCCTCCAATTAATTCCATTAATCTTAATAATCCAACTTATTAAATAAATTATGTTCTCAATTAAATAATTAATTAAAATCATAACCATTTATTTATTGAATTATTTTGGGGTGTCACAACTCTCCCCAACTTAAAAGAGTTTTCGTCCTCGAAAACATACCTCAGACGAATAATTCGGGATACGAGTCCTTCATCTGACTCTCCAGCTCCCAAGTGACATTTCCATCAGCAGGTCCTCCCCAAGCCACTCTTACCAATGCAATCTCTTTGCCCCGCAACTGTTTCAACTTCCGATCCTCAATTCTCGCAGGTACCGCTTCCACAGTCAGATTCTCTCGTACCTGTATATCATCTACCCGAATCTCATGAGACGGATCAGCAATGTACTTCTTCAGTTGAGACACATGAAAAACATCATGTAGATTCGCAAGTGACGGCGGCAAAGCAATCTGATATGCAACCTTCCCAACTCTTTTGGTAATCTGAAAAGGACCAATAAATCGCGGAGTCAACTTCTTTGACTTCAAAGCTCGAGCAATACCAGTCATCGGAGTAACTCGCATAAACACATGCTCTCCTTCACTGAACTCAAGGTCTTTCCTCCTCTTATCATGGTAACTTTTCTGGCGACTCTGAGAAGTCCTCATCTTCTCCTGAATCATCTTAATCTTTTCCGAAGTTTGCTGAACTATTTCCGGTCCAATCACAGCACTCTCTCCAGTTTCATACCAACACAATGGTGTTCGACACCTCCTACCATACAATGCCTCAAACGGAGCCATACCAATACTCGAGTGAAAGCTATTATTGTAGGTAAATTCAATCAACGGTAGATAACTATCCCAAGCTCCACCCTTCTCTAACACACAAGCTCTCAGCAAATCCTCCAACGACTGAATCGTTCTTTCCGTCTGACCATCTGTCTGCGGATGATAAGCGGAACTTAAACGCAACTTAGTACCCAAAGCTTCTTGCAATCCTGTCCAGAACTTAGATGTAAACCTCGGATCTCGATCCGACACAATGCTAGACGGAATACCATGCAAACTCACAATCTTCTCGACATACAATTCTGCTAACCTCTCCATCGGATAATCCATTCTTATCGAAATAAAGTGAGCAGATTTCGTCAACCTATCCACAATCACCCAGATAGAATCACAATTCCTAGCTGTTCTCGGTAACCCCGACACAAAATCCATTGAGATTCCATCCCACTTCCATTCCGGAACAAACAACGGCTCCATCAACCCTGACGGTTTCTGATGCTCGATTTTTGACTTCTGACAAATCAAACAAGCATACACAAACTCAGCAATTTCCTTTTTCATTCCCGGCCACCAAAACAACTTTTTCAAATCATGGTACATTTTAGTAGCACCGGGGTGAATACTCAACCCGCTACGATGTCCTTCCTCTAAAATGCTTTTCCTGATCTCAGCAACATCCGGGACACACACCCGATCACCGAATCTCATAACACCATTCTCATCAATTCTGAACTCACCTCCTTGGCCTTGGTTGATTAATGTCAACTTATCAACTAAACCAACGTCTGACTTTTGTCCATTTCTAATCTCTTCCAGAATACCACTGGTCAGCTTCAACATACCCAATTTCACACTATTCAGAGTAGTTTCACAAACCAAACTCAGATCTCTGAACTGTTCAACCAATTCTAATTCACGGACCATCAACATCGACATATGCAAGGACTTCCTACTCAAAGCATCTGCAACAACGTTCGCCTTACCAGGATGGTAGTTCAAACCAAAATCATAATCCTTTAAGAATTCTAACCATCTCCTCTGCCTCATGTTCAGCTCTTTCTGATCAAAGAGATACTTCAGACTCTTATGATCACTAAACACTTCAAAACGCGAACCATACAAGTAATGTCTCCATAATTTCAAAACAAACACAACAGCTGCTAATTCCAAATCATGAGTTGGATAATTCCTTTCATGCACTTTCAGTTGTCGTGAAGCATAAGCCACAACCTGCTTATCTTGCATCAACACACCACCCAATCCCATCAATGATGCGTCACAATACACCACAAAAGACTTAGTCGGATCCGGCAAAATCAAGATCGGAGCACTTGTCAACCTCCTCTTCAGCTCTTGGAATCCTTTCTCACACTCAACATCCCAAACAAACACCTGACCCTTCCTGGTCAACTTAGTCAACGGTAACGCTAGTTTGGAAAATCCTTCAATAAACTTCCGATAATAACCTGCAAGACCCAGAAAACTACGGATCTCAGAAGCATTCTTCGGCGTTTCCCACTGAGACACCACTTCTACCTTTGTAGGATCAACAGCAATCCCATTCTTGGAAATTACATGGCCAAGAAAACTTACTTCTTCCAACCAGAACTCACACTTGGACAACTTCGCATAAAGCTTCTTTTCCTTCAACAATTCCAATACAACTCTGAGATGCTCTGCATGCTCCTCATCACTTTTCGAATAAATTAAGATATCATCAATAAACACCACGACGAACTTATCGAGATACGGATGAAATATCCTGTTCATATACTCCATGAAAACACCAAGTGCATTAGTAACTCCAAACGGCATAACAGAATATTCATAATGCCCATACCTCGTTCTAAATGCAGTTTTCTGAATATCCTCCGACTTCACATGAATCTGATGATATCCAGACCTCAGATCAATCTTACTGAATACACAAGCTCCAACGAGTTGATCCATCAAATCATCAATTCTCGGCAAAGGATACCGATTCTTGATCGTAACCTTATTCAACTGTCGGTAGTCAACACATAACCTCATGGAACCTTCCTTCTTCTTAACCAATAACACCGGAGCACCCCACGGAGAAACACTTGGACGAATAAACTTCTTCTCAAGCAATTCCTCTAACTGCTTCTTCAGTTCAGTCAATTCAGATGCCGACATGCGATAAGGCGCCATCGACACCGGACTAGTTCCAGGAATCAAATCTATAGTAAACTCTACCTCTCGCTCAGGTGGCAATTCACTAACGTCTTCCGGAAACACCTCTGGAAATTCATTTACTACTGGCAATCCATCACCTTTTGCTTTCCCTTCCGCTTCTATCGCAGAATACAACATAAACACAACCGCACCATCCTTCACAGCTAAGTTCATCTGCTTAACTGACATAATCTCATTTTCAATCTTAACCTCTTCAGGAAAAATGACCGTCTTCTCAAAACAGTTGATATGAACCTGGTTGAATTCCAACCAGTTCATTCCAAGGATGATATCAAGTTGTTCTAGCGGTAGGCACACTAAATCCATACCGAAACCCCTATCAAAAATCACAACAGGACAATTTCTACAAACCTATGAAGTAGTCACTGAACCCGACGCAGGAGTGTCAATAACCATACTTCCATCCATATTAGAAATTTCCAAATTCAATCTCTTAGCACAATCTAACGCAATAAAAGAATGCGTAGCCCCAATATCAATAATCGAAATCAAAGGTATGCCATTAATAAAACATGTACCTTTAATCAGCCGATCATCTGGTTTAGTCTCTGATCCAGACAATGCAAACACTTTACCACCAGCTTGCTCTTTCTTGAGTTTTGGGCACTGAGGACGAGTATGACCCTCTTCACCACAGTTGTAACAAGTCACCACCTTCACCCTGCAGTCATTGGCCACATGGCCGAACTTCCCGCACTTGAAACACTTCTTATCATTGCTCTTACAGTCCACCATACGATGTCCTGTCTCACCACACTTATAGCACCTAGTGGAAGAACTAGAGTCTCCTCCACCAGATTTCTTCCAACCACTGGACTTCTGATTACTCCTATCATAAGGCTTACCACGATCCATCTGTTGTTTACCTTTTCTATCAACATACCCCCGAGCATTTGACTTAGTGTTAGCAAGATCCTCCTCTAAGATCCTACTACAATCAACCAGATCAGAAAATCTTCGGATACGCTGATACCGAATACCCTGCTTAATCTCGTCACGTAACCCATTCTCAAACTTGATACATTTGGAAAACTCTCCATCTGCATCGTTAGGATAATGAGCATAATACTTCGCTAACTCAGAAAATTTCGAGGCATACTCACTGACAGTCTTATTGCCCTGCTTGAGCTCCAGAAACTCAATCTCCTTCTTACCTCTGACATCCTCAGGAAAATACCTCCTCAGAAAAGCTCTCCTGAACACAGCCCAATTCAATGCAACACCATCTTCTTCCAATTCAATTCTGGTAGCAACCCACCAGTCATCAGCTTCCTCAGCTAACATGTGAGTTCCATATCTCACCTTCAGCCCCTCTGCACAGTCAATCACTCTGAAGATCCTCTCGATCTCCTTCAGCCATTTCTGAGCACCTTCGGGATCATGTGTACCTTTAAACAATGGAGGATTGTTCCTCTGAAAATTCCCCAATTGTCTGTCAGCACCAATCACCGATCCCTCCGAGCACTCCCCAACATTCCCAAAGCCTCGTGATAGCGAGATCATTCCTTCCGTTACCTCTTCCGGCCATTGTTATGTAACATAACAAAACAATCTACATCATCAAAGTACAGTATCGGTGTCACTTCACACTAGTCGCATACTAAAGGGATAAACACAGACAAGACCGACTATGCTCGATACCACTATTGTAACACCCCATCTAAATACCCGAATATATTAATTAAATTAACATTTAAATCACCTCTAATCGAGTTTAACACGGTAATCACGGATGTCACAATTAATAAATAAAATAAACCTTCACAATCAAGAGCCATGCTACACTGAGGATCATCATCCAACAACATCATCACTATAAGACCATGTCTTACACAGCGGAAATACAAAACAATCAAAATTTAACATAACATCATGGTTCTCAAGGAAATTCAAATTCAAAACCGATTAAACAATAAAGATTCTCCTAATTAATCGTTCCCCAGTGTTACAACCTAATCAGAGCATGACACTGACACACGGACTATAAGATAAGCTCTAGAGCCATCCTCACCGACTCCTCAGCAGCTAATTCAATCTGAAATGGTAAAGTAAGGGTGAGACTTCTCATAATTAAAGCATATTATAAATCTCTCAATCAATAATATAATGCAAGCATATTATTCCACCACTTAATACCAATCATAATCCAATACACAATCATAGTCATACAATTTATCATGCATCATCAATCAACAATAAAGGCATTGCAACACTGGAATACATCCTAGCATGTTACAATCCTATGCAAACACTAATGCAGACTCAATGCATGCGGTACCGACTTCGTGACCAAGTCACCCAACACTGATCCATCATCATTCGGATACAGTTCCATCGATTCGTCCATAACCACTCGGACACGAATCCAGCCTAACCACCCATCCTCACTCGGGTATCGGTTATCGGCAATCCAAGTCAAATTCCGCACAATGGGAATTAACTTCACCAAAACAATGCATATGCACGCACATCAATAGCATGCAACATTAATCAGTCTATGTATATATCCATTTAACATAACTGAATCACCAAAATCAACATGATACATCAACAATCATGCATACATCTAACATCAGCATAAACATGCAAAACAATCAATCATGATGTCCAAACCAATCATGCATACATCAAACAATAGCATAACCATGCTATTTCACCTACACATTATCAGTATCCTCATCACCAAATACATCTGCTACACATACATCATCATTATGTATTAGCTAATTAATCATCATCTTTAGAAATTATACCCGTTTCCCAAAATAATTTCAACTTTTCTAAAATATTTTTATTTCATAAGATAGAGCATTCAATTTAGGAAATAACGTCCAAAACGGCGCTCAAAACGGACTTACGGTTTGAAAGTTATGAATTTTTGAAGTTTTGAAAGAAAATTGGAAAAATGCCCTGGAACCCGGTTCCTACCCAGAACGGAACCGGTTCCTGAAAGTTGAAAATACCTCGCCCCTGTTTTTTGAATGGGGAACCGGTTCCGTCATATACAGGAACCGGTTCCTGAGTTTATTTTTCAGGTTTTTGCCAATTTTTCAACGTGGAACCCGGTTCCTACCCAGACAGGAACCGGTTCCTACGTACTAAAAAGTGATTTTCTGCATTTTTGACAGCATTCATCCATTTTTACTCAAACCCATTTTTACCCATACGACTTCCATCATTGGAAACACCAAATTACATCCTTTTGCATCATCTAACACATCAAACAACATATTTCCATCTTCTATGTTCATCTACTGACACTCTAATCATATCCATACCTATTCTGACACAATTAGACTCAATCTGACACCATTAGGGACACATTCATGGAACCCTAGAATTTCACAATTTCAAATTCCTACATGCTATAACTCATATTATGAACATCAAAATCTATAATAAACCATAATCATCGAAATCACCCCTTACCTGGTGGTTTCTTCGAGATTCCGACGCTCCTAGGTCTTTTCCTTCTTTCCTTCTCTTCTCACTTCTACGTAGCCTTGTTTTCTCCAAATGAATCTATTTTTCCTTCTTTTTCCTTATTTCATTCCTTTAATTCCTCTTATTTCCTTTTAATCATAATTAAATAAAATAATATCACTTTCTCCTCCAATTAATTCCATTAATCTTAATAATCCAACTTATTAAATAAATTATGTTCTCAATTAAATAATTAATTAAAATCATAACCATTTATTTATTGAATTATTTTGGGGTGTCACAAGCGACACTTGTCTTTCTTCTACTCGATCCGATTTTCCAACAGTGAAGCAACGTGGCTCAGTTGGCAAGGCGTGTGACTTATGAAGACAAGGTCCTGGGTTCGACTCTCCCCAGGACCATTTGGTTTTCTCTTTTTCACAAACTGCATATTTTTTTTATATTTTCCATATTTTAATATTTCTATTCAATTTTAGTTATTTTCATTATTTTATTTCTGCATTAAAAAATTACCAAAAACATTTTTTCTTTTTGCAGTATTTTCATAAAATGTTTAATTAATTTATAAAATTAAAAAATATCTTTTTGCATGCATATTTATTTTTATTTTGATTTTAGCATTTAAATCATTGTAAATTAGTTTTTAATTACTAAAATGCATCTAAAAAATCCCAAAAATTTATTTTAGCATATTTATCTTATTTCCAGCACGTAATAATTTTCTCATATTAAAACTTGCATTTTTTCTAACATTTTCTCTTATTTCGATTTCATCATATTTCTCGATTTTCTTATTCTTTCACAGGTTGCTCCGATTCAGACGGTTTCTTTTACTGTTTTATTTTCTTCAAATAATGTAATTGCTCATGGGATGTAATAGTTAATTAGGCTTTTATTTTCCGCATTTTTCGATTATGTATCTGCCCCAAAGCCATGTAATAGCGTAGGTTTTACTTTCCGCACCTTTACATTTCCGCTTTTACATTTCCGCTATTTACTTTCCGCACCCTTATCAATTGCTAGTAATTAGGCGTGTATGGCAAGAATAACAATTGAACTTAGCCCACTAATTTCCAAGATAAAAATATCTGAAATCAATACACTCTCTTCACACATGCACCCCTTAGGGTAATTCTCTCTCGTTGCCTTACGAATTCAAATGGTCATGTCCCTCGAACGTAGAGGTATTCTAGCACCGTTGCCTTCAAAACAAATCATCATAGTCCCTTCGATACAAAGATCATAGACCCACGATGTCGCCTCCGATTACATGATCTTGACCCTCGATTGTCGCCACGAAAATGATGATAGTCCTTCGAATGTGCTAGGATACCTCCACAAGCCTTCTATGACCATACGATGTCCCTTCGATTGTCCCGCTTACATCCAACGAATGGAGCTACCTACTAACTAATGGTACGGCTAGCGCTATTCTAAAGGAATGTAGAAATACGAAAACGACCAATTCTGAGTAGGTGATAAGACTTTTAGTTGCTTGCTCTATCGAAATACTTTTCGCACTTCACACTTTTTCAGAGTTCAAACTCTTTTCAAAACGAAACATTTCCGAACACTTTGTATACATTCCTACATGAATCATTACAAAGTCAAAGCGAAATGCCTTTTCAAAACATTTTCAAACACACAGAAAGCACAATTTTAAAAAGTGATCTAAGAGCAACTAAGAGCCCGTAGATAACTACGGATGCAAAGGGGTGCTAATACCTTCCATTTTCATAACCATTCTCCCGTACTCAGAATCTAACGAAGGTCTTTTTCTGTACTTTTACCTTCCCTTAATTGGATAAAAATAAAAGTCGGTGGCGACTCTTGCTATCCGCACATTTGGATACAAAAAATCCTAAAAAAGTCAGTTCACCGTATTACAGCGTGCCCATCATATCATCATATATCAATATCAATAGTATCAAAACGGGACTTTGCTTGGTGATGCCATATCAGGTTTCCTAACCACTCATGACCTATGCAAGCACAAATGATAAACACTTACTGAAAGCTACCTTCCTTTGCACGGAAGAGGATTTTAAACAAACCACACACAGTTAGAACACAATATGTGGAATCTTCCTAAACGGGTCTTTAAATAAACCAGAGGGGTTCCTGAACATGCTCCAACTACGGAAGCCCCTTCATCAATATCTAATCCTACTTCTCATGGCAAAAGAAAGCGGTAAAACCCTTCTTCTCATGCTCTCTAGAAACACGGTAAAATAATTCTATAAAAAGGTATAGGAAATACCAAACAGAAAAGAATTCGTAAGCAAAAGCAAGCTAGAAAATACTCCGGAAAACTTCAAGTACTGCTGACACGCAATAAAGAAATCCGGTGAGAAATGCGCGGAGACATCAAAAGCATAATTGGAACATGCGTCAATACACATCCGAAGCAAATAAACCTGCAAAAGATTGCAATACAGACAATACAGACAAAGGATGTGCATCGATATGCACAGTCAAGAATGTGTGTCGATACACATTCGATGTGGATCCAATGAACCTACAAGAGATTACAATCCAGACAAAGAGGACACACACATGTGTGCAAGAATGAGATATGGATCCTACACATCCAAGTCTCAAATATGCCCTGCAAGAAGGTGAAAAAACCAAGAAAGTAGACAAAGAGTGCACACACATGTGCACGAAATCGAGATGTGTGTCGCACACATCAATAACACAAGCACCTGCATAAAAAACCTCCCATACAATACTCCATAAGATAAGAGCATGTGCGATTTCAAGTCAAATGATAAAATAAATGAAGTTTTCAATCTCAGACCGTGCTAAGCCCGATTTCCTGAACTGCAAACCCAAATTCTAGAGAGTTTCGTGCTTAGCGAGCCTCTGGTGGCGCCAAGCGCGATCTGCAACTTCATAATTTTTCTGTTGCGAACCAAATCTTCTTTTCATGACATTCTCATGCCAAAAACAAGTCCAAACAGTCAAATAATAAGGAAAAGTGCTTATTGGAAGTACTTAAACTCAAAAGCAATCATTTATAAGCAAAATGCATGAGAAGGAAACTTATGAGGAATACATCACAAGGAACCATATCAATTATCCACATGAAAATCATATCATGAACATGTGGAGAACACACAACAAAGCATCAAATCCAATCAACATGTAAAGAATGCATAACAATGCATCAATTCAAATCAACATGCAAAATGATTCATGAACATTGCATTAAGCCACGCCTCGACACATTTCGAGTTCAAAATTCAAGCTCAAACTAGTCAACGCATGAACATGATATTTCCAATTCAAACATTAGCACAAACACCTAGGAAGCATGCAAATCGATTCATGAATATGCGTTCAATTTCACATCTCGACACGTTTTCGTGTTCACAAAATCAAGCAATTAGCATATGGAATCAATTCAATCAATCAATGTGGAAATTATTCAATGCGCGAACATGCAATTTCTAACTCAAAAATTATCACAAAAACCTAGCATGCATCAATTCACACATAGATTTAGTACATGAAACAAGGTTTGAACCTAAGGCTAATCACATACCAATCAATGTTTCAAATTAACAAATCAATAGTAACAACAATTAATAACTTGAATAAGCATTTTTCTTATGAAAATTAATTAATCAAATAAGTGCTTATTTCATCGAATTCTGGATTTCGTCATGATTTTTATACCCCAAAATTTGCCCTCCTATTTCTCAAGACAATCCACATCTCCATAATTAAGAATTTTTCAAGGGTTGACCAGATGAACCCTCTCCTAAGCAATCAACCCACAACTAGGGTTTTGCTTCTCTCAAGACAAAATCAAGTTCAAATACCTCAAGTGGTCATCATACCTCCTCACATGTCTTAAGGGATCACCATGTCAAGTTTCAAGCCTCATAGCTCAAGTTTGCGCAGTCAATTACTCAGATGGTTGAAAATCAGTTGTATTGGACAAAAAGTCAACTATGGTCAACATATAGTCAAACTTCATAATTTTTGCTCAACATCAATATTTTGAAGTAATTCATCATATAATCAAGGTTTGACCATGAATCGTCAAGAAAACTCAAGATTTGATCAAAAGTCAAAGTTTCCAGATTAGGGTTTTTGAACCAAAAGTCAATAGAACTTTGACCAGGCATAACTTTCACGTACTTTATCAGAAAGTTTTCCACCAAATCTTATCTTGAAGGAAACTCAATTATCTACAACTTTATGTCTCACAAGCTTTGGCCAAAAATGCTTCATTTGAGAGTTATGGATTCAGACATTATAGGTCCTTCTAAAAGTCAACAAAAAATCATCTTTTTGCAAAGAAGTGTACATGAACATAGAAACTTAAATGAATATGTAACCAAAGGGAGTGTTTAGAGGACATCTTTAGCTTTCTAAAAAGTCCAAGAACACTTAAAAATGTTGAAAATCGAGCAAGATACAAGTTGTGCAAGTTTGACATTTTTAAGGAGGTGCATGAAGAGAAATACTTAGCAAATGTAGATATTTTTCAAATGGGCCTAAGTTTTCATGATCCAAACTTAATCTTGACATTATCTATGGCCTAAAAATTTAAGTGCATGCCCATCTTGTATTTATTTGATTTATTTTTGAATTTAATGATTTAAATTCAATTTTAATTTAATAAAATACAAAGGTAAGAGTTAAGATGAGTTGGGCTTGCTTTCTACTTGTCTTGAGGTCAAAGATAGCCCATGCTAGATGGAAATTTCGTGCACCATGAATTAATACAAGATTGAGCCAAATATGGAAGAATTTGATAAAATATTTCAATCAAATATTTTTCATTCAAGTTGATATATTTTCCACAAATGCTTGACCTAATCTTTGGCCCTATATATACATAGCACATTCAGACATAAAGGAGGACGAGTTTGGAATCTAGAAAACTAGGATTCTTGTTCAAAATTTTCAAGAGAAAGTTGCATCATCGAAACCCTAGTTCCATCCGTTCTCAATCAATTCCAAGCACTCCATCATGCTCCTGAGGTAACATAGGGTAAATATGGATCAAAGTCCATGACCAAAACATCCTGAATTGCATGCATCATGAAGCTCTGGTTACATATTTTTTCTTAAATTCGTATTTATGTTTTTATGATGTTTTGATCTAAACTAACCATGCCAATAGTTTCCTGAGGTTTATTAGAGCAGGTCTGAGCCATCGTTACACGATTTTCATGGCGAAATCGTGGTTTGCCATAGTTAGGGCATAGAACTGCTAAGCTTCGTATTTCTATTTGCAGGCACTTTCAAACCAAACCGACACCACAACTGAACTCGCAGGGGTCGATTTAAGGGGGTAGCTTAATCTCTTGCATCGATTCTCTTTATTTTGCAGCTTTGGAATCTGGCCTCGCCGGAGAAGATGAAGTTGACCACCCTGGTCGGTGGTTTGAACGTTTGACCCCGGTGACCTATGCGTGGCACTTTTTGATGGGTCCATTCAAACTCTCTGGGGCCCACACGCATTTTGTTTGAAAGTTAAAAATAGATACTCTGATAGTCTATTAAAGTTATGATCCTCTGATGAATTTGATACTTTGACCTGTTTATGTTTTTCAGCAGATGTTCTGACTCAGGTGTTAGAATGTAACGTTACACCGTGTTGAGCAGAAGATGAACTTAGAAGTTCTGAGAAAGAACTTCTGAAACACAACTTCTAATAGAAGCATACAAGTGCAAACTTCTGATAGAAGTAATTTCTGATAGAAGTATGCAAGCACAACTTCTGATAAAAGTAAATTCTGATAGAAGCATGCAAGCGCAACTTCTGGGGCTCGATCCCTGCTGACCCCTTTTCTCATTTTTCTAACTTTTCTTATTTCCTTATTTTTTTTCTATTTTTCTTAATATAATTTAATTTTATTTTCAAAATTAATTAAAACCTTTTCAAAAATCATAAAAAGATAATTTCTTTTCTAGTAAGTAGGGTTATTAACCTAAAACCTTTTATACTAATTTCTAAAACATTTTTACTAATATATTTCTTATTATCCTGATTATTTATTTGCTATTCTGCATTTACAATTCTAGAAAGGATGTATAGGTCACATATTTTTTATTCTGTAATAGCGTAGATTTACATTTCTGCCTTTACTTTCCATACTCTTATTATGTATCTGCCCCAAAGCTATGTAATAGCGTAGGATTTACATTTCTGCACTTTACATTCCACACTTTATTTTCCTGTACATATTTAACTGCTAGTTAATTAGGGTTTGCATGCTAAAGACTAAAATCAACCCTAGATCACTTCTAATTTCAAGATAAATATCTGAACACAACACACTCTTTACACTTGCACACCCCTTAGGGTATCCTCTCTTGTTGCCTTTACGAATTCAATGGCCATGTCCCTCGATCGTAGGGATACCATTAGCAAAGACGCCTACGAATAATATCATCATAGTCCCTTCGATACAAAGATCATAGTCCCTCGATGACCCTCGATGTTGCCTACGAATACGTGATCTCGTCCCTCGATTGTTGCCTACGTAAAGTGATGATCGTTCCTACGAATTGCTAAAGGTATCCTTACATGTTGAATTCTATGACCATACGATGACCCTTCGATTGTCCCTTCACATCCAAACGAATAAAGTTACCTACCAACTAATTGTATAGATATCCTTATTATAAAGGAGAAGGAAAAATAACATGAAACGACCATTCTGAGTAGGTAATAAGATTTTGTTGCTTGTAAAGCAACTCGTTTTTCAAAAATGATTTAAATTTTCAAAAACAATGAAATCGCCACCTAATTTTGTTTGTTCTAGAATAGAACGGGAAAATATAGATAAAACCCAAAAAAAATCGGATAAGGCGGTCTACAAGACCAAAAAGGATGGATTCGGGAGTCGGTTACGCAAGAGGAAGGTATTAGCACCTCTTACGTCCATCGTACTCGATGGGACCCATTTAGTTCTGAAGTGTTTATGTGTGTGTTCGCTAATTTCTAAATTATGAATAAGAAAAAAAGAAAAGGGGTTTGTTTATTATTATTTTGAGTTTGACACGGTTTCGAAACCGCGTGCCTACGTATTCCCTCGTGCAATGGGAAAGTCAAAACTCCGTAGTTCTTGTTGAAAATGTTTGAATTGGTTGTGTTGATTTTAAAATAAATGTTTTTGATGATCGCATGAGCGGAAAACGGAATTTGAATGGGTTGAATTGATTTTAATTGTAGATGACAAGTACCAAAACGTTAGGCTATCATCTAACGATTCGAATACTCGAAATTGGTGAGTGAGCTCGACCAACCATCTCTCATCCAAAATCTTTATTATGAAAAGGGTGAGGTGAAACAAAATTCACATTTATTAAGTGTATGGAATAAAAGTATTCAAGTCATTAGGCTATCATCTAATGGCCCAAATACTTTAAATTTAATTAAATCGTCAGGTTATCATCCAACAATTTAATTAAATGCCATAACACTATATTTTTTGTTTTAGAACATAGATAGAAGTTTCTAGTTTATTAGGCTACCATCTAACAACCTAGAAACTTCGATTTGTTTAAATCGTTAGGCTAACATCTAACAATTGAAACAAATCCCATCCAAGTGTTCTTTTTTTTATAGAAAAATTGATTTAAAGAAAACAAATTCAATTAATTATTTTAATTTGAAAGTATTTTAAGAGTTTCGATATTGGACGAAGAGAAGTAATGTTTCGGGTTATGATTAATCAAGTATGTCGACTTGATTAACCTCGTGAGGATAGGTGCTCCTATCCCCAACCATGAGACCCTGGTGCATGGATAATTGGTATGTGGACCAATGTTTATTCGAGTTATGATTAATCAAAGCAACGAGGGCTTTGATTAACCTCGTGAGGATGACCATGCCCATCCCCAACCATGAGACCCTTAGAGAATTTGGTGTGGGAACCAAAAATGAGAGATCAGAGACGTCATTTCTTTTATATTAATTTGTGAGTGGAGTGTACGATTGTGTAATAAAACATACAAGCGGATAAAAGAAAAACGGATAAAAAATTAACACACAATACAACTGGAATTTAAATAATTATTAGGATGGATTTTTTTTACTTGATAAAAAATTAACTAATAATTTAATCGATAATTTAGCAAATAAAAACTATCATATACTAATTATTATTTAATACATCAAATAATAAATAATAAATAAAAAAATACTTGCATAATAAATAAATTAAAGAGTGAATTTAGAAATGGGCCTGTGGTTGTAGTCAGATCTGGGGGGTGTGAAGAGCAAGCTGAGCCCAAGCCCAATAACACTTGCTGGATCTTGTATGGAAGCTCCATGGCACTGTAGGATGGATCATCATTCTGGAGCGCTGGATTTGGATCTTAACAGATCTGGTGATTGTAAGGAAAGGAGCATAGTTGCTTATTGTGAGTGTACCTGCAACAGATTATACACAGGCCATACAGACGGTGACAAGTGTCACCGCCTGGACTAAACAACACATCCTAATCTAAAACACTCATTAAACTATATATTATCTTATTAACTAAAAGAAAAAAAACTTAATTCTATTTAAAAAAACTAATCCTAATCCTAATAATAATTATAAATCTTAAAAAAAAACAAACAAAAACTAATTAAAAGAGGAAATCAGACTCTCATTTGTCTCTCACCCACACGATCCTCTCGAGTTCTTCATTTCTCTCGCTGACGATTCCCAGAAACCGAACTCTCTCTCACGCGATTTGCCCAGAAAATCGTCCCTCTCTCACGCGATTCTCAATGTGTTCCTCTGTTGCTCGCGATTCTCACCGGAGAGGATGAACGTGGCCGCGCCGGTAATCGCCCTCGTGGCGGTAACGACGACGGCTCTTCTCCGAACGGGGTTTCCTCACTCTTTTCTCTATCTGTTTGCTTTTATGGCTTCGATTTCATGCTTTTGTTTTCGATTCTCACAGGTTTTCAGAACTGAAAGGGGAAAAAAAAGGAACCCTAACTCCTATTTGGGTGAAATCTGTGATGCTCGTGTGCGAAAATGGATGAAACGGGAGAGAAAGATCGGGTAATACCTTTATGAATCTCTCTTTCTCTTGCTTTTTACGATTTCTGAAGGGACTCTGTGGTGGTAAAATGATGATGTAAGGTTAGGGTTTAGGGATTGTGGCCTTTTTAGGGTTTCTGTCAATACTATCTTTGCCTTGGTTCTTATGCCTTCAATGTTTTTATAGTGTCAGAACTAGGGTTTTGCTGGACTTTGTTGTTCTGATTTTTCCAGGAATGAGGCCTTACGAAATTGCTTGCTGGGCTTCCAATATTTGCATTGGGCTGATGATTTCTGATTGTGTTTGTAATGTTGATGTATTGGGCTGATGATTTCTGATTTTGATAGGCTGTAACCTGCTGTTTGTGGTAATACTCTGACCAAAACTGTACCTGCCTTTGCTGCCCTATGTTAATTTTCTGTACTATGATGTTATGCTGAGTTATGCTTTTGCCTTTTTCCCTTTTGCACCTCCTACTGTGAACCAGGAATTAATTTTCTTGAGGATTTGTAGTAGCGAGTTCGTAGCCAATGATTTATTTATAAGGCTTGTTGTCGTTGAACATGATCCACACTCAACCTTGATTCCCTGATTCCTGCTAGAGTTCCCTAATGATGATCTTGAAATCGTTTTGCTTGAAAATACATGTTCTTACCACTTGTTTATCATTTGATATCTAATTATGTTTCATTTGTTTCATGTCATGAACTTGATGATCCAACAGCGTGGAGAACGAAGAGGAAGTACCCGTGGCTTAAGATAAAGCTCCAAGGCATGTTGGAGGGAAAGTTCAAAATGAAGTCGAGGCCAAAGCTAAGAGGAAATCGAAGAGGAAGAAATCTCTAACTTAGAACAAAAGATAGCATCCATTAGAAACTTGTAGTAGAATGTTCCAAGCTTGTAGTTTCTTGTTGTTGTAGCTTACATAGAAATCACTTGTAATATAACTTGAAAGTTAGTTCATGGTTACTTAGACATTTCCTTGCAACTTATGTATAAAAAAACTTCAAATAAATGGAAATGGCATAATTGTTTCATTTGAAAGTTTTGAATTCTCTTGCAAACGTACAAGATTATTTACATATGAGTTTATTTTCAAATTGTTAATTCATGCTCTTGGAACCTTGAAGATTTAGATTATAAGGCTTGTGTCATAACCTTGAATGAAACATGAACGACACTTTGAATGGTTTCTTGATGCAAGATAAATCTTTTGGATAAAATTTAAAGAATGAATTTTGCCTTTAGTAAAAAAACTTTCAAATAACTTCAATTCAAAACAAGAATCATAAAATGAATGCTATAAATGATGGACCTTTAAGAAACCTTAAAGTAAATGAATTTTTCACCTTTGCAATTGTTTATCCCTTAACTTAGACAAAAATCGAACCATTCCAAATAAATTTAAAACTTCGAATCTTGAGAGAATACAAGCTTACTTGTAAATTTGGCTTATGCAATTTGAATAAATCAAAATTGGAATAGAAATATTAGCTTAGCATGATGCATATCTGAATAAACTTGAAATACTCAAAAATCCAAAGATTACAAGGCCATGAAACTTCCAAACATGATTCCCTCTTTTGCAAGACGTACGCTTAACCACGCATTGATCTCAAATCAACTTCAAATGAACAAAAACCAATCTTTCTGTGCAATCTTCAAGGAGCCCTCGTTTTAAATTGAATATAAAATCGCAACTCTTGGGATGTACACTGGATGGACAAAGGAAGGTAAGTATTTTAGGTCATCCGGGTACTAAGTGATCATTTCTTATTACTTGAAACAGACTCATTAGAAGACACCTTGATCCCGTAGCCATATAACCGATGATATGTATGCATGTGAGTGTTAAGATAAACGCGAAGCCTAAGCCAGATAAAATCGAGATAGGAGGGCGAATTTTAGGGTGCAACAGCTTGCTCCAATCAAAATACTTTTTCATACCTCATACTTTTCAAATACTTTAAAAAAAACACTTTGTATACATTCCAACGTGAATCATTACAAAGTTAAACATCTTTACATTTCCAAACACTTTGTATACATTCCAACGAGAATCATTACGAAGTCAAAGTGAAATTCCCTTTTCAAACTACACAAACACAGAAAGAAATTTCTCAAAAGTGAGCTAAGCAACTAAGATCCCGTGGATAACTACGGATGAAAAGAGTGCTAACACCTTCCCTTTTCATAACTGCCTCCCGTACTCAGAATCTAACGAAGGTCTTTTCCTGTTCTTTTCACCTTCCCTTTATTGGGTAAAAGAAAATTCGATGACGACTCTTGCTATCCGCAACATTTGCGATAAAAAGAAAAACAAACAAGCCAGTTCTCCCACCCATAAAATCAATTTTTCTCAATCTAATCCATGATCTACATTCAATTCCTCAATCAAATCCTTGTTCAATTTTCAATTCTAGAAAAATGCTTATTTCAAGAATCAATTATGCAAAAGTGCTTAATTCAAGAAATCTCACTGTCGAAACGAAGAGGAGAACGAGGAGAAGAGATCGCCGATGTCGAATCGAAGATCGGAGGAGATAATAGAGAGAGAGGGAGAGAGAGAGAGAGAGAGTGTGTGTGTGTGTGTCAAAAATTGAGGAGAGAGAGGAGAAAATTATTCAATTCTTCACCTCGACACCTTTAACGTTCTTCAATGTTGTTCAATGTTCTTGAGAAAACTTGATTTGATCCTTGAGTGTGTTTGTGGTAAATTTTTGACAAATGAAAATCCTCCTCAATTATGAGAGTGAAATTTGATTTATATTAGATTGCCTTGAATGAAATTGGGCTCAACATTAGGCCCAAATTGCCTTTAGAAATATAAATTAGGGGATGATATTGAAGGGTAATTTAGTATTTCCTAGTTTGTGCCTTTTATCTTAGTCATTAAATTACCTTTATTAGGGCCTATGTGGTAATTTACCTTTTGTATAAATAGACTAGTCATAAATGTCATTTATAACAACAACCCTATTTTCTTTCATCTTTGTAGCCGTCATTCTCTCTATATTTATTCTATCATCTTTGATTCTTTTGCACTAACACAAATAAATAGAAAACTTGTTTTGGCAAAAACATCAAATAAAAAAAATAAATCAAATAGAGTAAATTAAAAACACTAATTTCTATATATTAAATGGTGAGGTTTAGGTTATTTGTTAAAAAAATTGGGGTTAATTTATCCCTAATATCTTATATTAATGAAATTTTGTAACATAAAATATTATTTTAAAATAACATATTAATCTCAAACCTTAAGATATTGAATCTATGCCTCTTTCTACTTTAAAATTGTTCAACATTTTCTTTTTTCATCTAAAATGAGATTCATGACTCACATTTGACATACCAACATCTTACTATTATAAACTAAAATCATATATATTTTTATTGATTTAATTTTAATTCTTTAAAATTTTAAATTAATATATAATTTTAAAAATATTTTTATGCCACAATATTTCACTGATCTGAGTTATTAGAGGTAAAGTATTTGAAGGTGTAGTCAAGAATGTCCCATATTAAATATACTCTATTAGAGTTTGAATTTAAGCAATACACATATAATGCATGCACTTATTAAGATAATTAGGCAATTGCATTTAGTTTTGTTGGCATAATAATTGTATTATATAAAATGTCATGTTGATGTTTGTTATAAAATAACTATTATTATATTTACATACATGACATGCTCAATATATTAGGGTTAAATATAAGTTGGCATATGTTTTTCATCAATAAAATTTTAATATTTTTAGATATTCTCGATATGAAAAGAAATATATACGTCTTTCTTCAAAATAAAATATGCCTTATGTCAAGTATATATTGATAAATTAGGATTTTTTTTTTAGTTGAAGGAAAATTAAAATTTTTGTTAGTTCAAAATGAGTCATTAATAACATCCACTTAGTATATACTACCAATTAGTTAATTAATTGACCAAAAATTTAATTCTTCTTATCATTTAATTTGATCAGTAACTATTTAAAGTTGATAATTGGTTTATTTAGATTTATCCTAAGCCATAATAGATGTAGATGGTAAAAGTTTGTTTACATATTATATTTTAGTTTTTTGGAATTTTAAATTTGTATTTGTTTATTTATCCTAAGCCATAATAGATATAATGGTAAAAGTTTGTTTACCTATTTAATATTTATATTTTAGCTTTTTGGAATATCAAATTTGTATTTGTTTGTGATAATGTGTACCAACTTGATTGGAAGATATTGTTTTCAAATTAAAAAAATAAAATAAGGAAAAACATGTCCAAGAATTCCATGAATTTTGTTGGCACAGGAACTTGAAAGTGTTGGATTGTGCAATCCTCACTTTTGATCCTGCAGCACACTAGTATAAAATATTCACAATTTCCAAATATTCAAACTATAGGGTACAGCTGGGAGACATTGAACACTAAAAAATTGAAAACAGAAGTGACACTAATTAAGTATTTTTTTTAGTAATGTAAAATGAAACTGATTAAGTGCGTATGTCCTTTAGATGTTGACATTATGAACAATAAAAGCACAACAATAATAACATTCTACTAAACTTTTTGAAGAAAAAATATTCTTGGTAGATTAAATATTCTTCGTAGATAAAAAATTGAACTAAATAGACACAAAGAAAATAAAAAAAATATGAAAATAATTTACCGCAGTTAAACTAAATAACGAGATAACATAGGCAATGAAAAATATATAAAAAATAAAAGTGTCTTTTTTATTGCAAAAAGAATAAAAATTTAGAGAATTTTTATTTATTGGTTATACTGAAAATCAAAGTAACATATTCGAAGTAAAATCTAAAAAAATTAAAGGCTCTTTTTTGTTTTCATATAAAATATTAAATAGCAGGAGCTTTGAATCAAACCTTAAACCCTGAGTATATATTTATGTTGATTTTATTTAAATTTGAGATAACAAATTTATTATTTATTATTTAAATAAAACAAGGCTCTCTTATCACATGTACCCACGATTTTTTATTGTACGTGGTGAAAACTTCGTTATAGAAAACGTTATTTATTATAGTTATGATTGAAAAATTGGTTCACATCAACTGAAGAAGGTCAATCAAATGCGCGAACATGGTAAACATTATAAGAAATTTAAAAAATATTTATATCTTGAGGATTGGTAACATTGCTAACACCTCAAACCATAGTAAAGAGGTGTGCAACAAAGCTGAGAACAGCCTGATACCATCATGAAGTTCTTCAACATGAAGAAATGAGTGAAAAGAGAATGAAAACAATAACAAACTTACATTGATTATAATGAATGAATGAATGACAATTAGTTATAATAAGCTAACTTTCTAACTAACTTTAACAATTAAAAATGACTGTCTCCAATAGCAAGTTACACTTATTGAATACAATTTTGTCGCAAGTTACATGTTTAACCCATGACGATAGAAACAACTAAGTGTTTTTTTTGTTTGTGAAAGGAATGTTTTAAGTTTTAACCATTGTAGATTAATTTTAAAAAAAAAAAACTATAAATTGATTAATTCCATATTTTTTTAGATCGATAGGGGCCACGACGAAACTACTGGCTGAAATCATCAGATAGAATATCAATAAAGTCGTCATCGAAAGTTTTTTATCCCACGAGAGGAAAGGAAAACATCGAGTAAACCGGAGGGAGAGAAATCATAGTCTTACGACCAAGAGATTGGGTAAGCGACTCAGTTACGCGAGAGGAAGGTATTAGCACCCCACACGCCCGTAGTGCTCTACGATATCCATTTCTACTTTCTATCTATTGGGTGTTGGTATCTATTTACAACCTATGTCTAAGGCAAAATGAATGAATGCAAAGTATAATGTACAAAAAGAAAGGTTTTTTTAGTCGTGCTTTCCGCAGTTGAGAACCTTTATTGCCTACGTACTCTATTCGTGCAATTAGGGATCAAAGCACTACGTAGTTCTTCTAATTTTTTTTAGTGATTTGCAATGTTTTTTGTGAGTGATTCCGTTTCGCATCCTCACAATTGCAACTCGTGCTTGGCGTTGCAGCTTTTCGTAAGTCTTATGCTCGGCCGCTCGCACACTTAGCAATTTGTTTGGATTTGAAAAGAAACACCCTTATTGAAAAGGTTTTCATAGAAAAAGGTCCAAAGACAAAAAGATTTAAAGTGAGGTAAGTTGTTTTTACCTTATCGAAAGGGTTTGAGTTTATTAACATGTTTTGAGATTTGATAAAGAAAATATTTTAGTTTTATTATGCAAAAGGGGGAAGAAAAACTTCTAAGGGAAATTATCTAGCTCTATCCTAATGTTATCATGCAAAGGTGACCCTAAGTCAAAGATTAAAAGGGAATCTCTACCTGTGTTGACATGCAAAGGATGACAATCCTAATGTCTAGGCTCGAAAGCTACCTTAACCGAGCGGTCCTAGGGGAAACGATCCTAATATCCACCTCGGTTGAAGAACCAAGGGATACAAAGGGATGATGCAAGCAAGTTCTTTGGCAAAAACACACAAACAATGCAATGCACAAACAAATAATACAAACATGCGCGAGGAAAATGAAAGAAGTCCCATAGCCTCAAAGGTAGCGAATCACCCAAGTCAACCAGGATCCTTCTTTCGGAGGAAAACCATAGCCACTAATGGAATTACCCGCGTCAACCAGGAGTTTCCTATGGGTGAAAGGTATCACGCCTTGATATGAATTACCAAGTGTGAGGAGCATATGAGTGCGAGTATCAATGTGTCAACGCGAACCCCATGACAAAGCATGGAGGGTCAGAATAGGGAACCCTTGCTACTGTATAATATGACTCGATAAAGGAAGCTTCAAGATTCACATGAGTTGAGCTGACACAGACTGAACTGGGAGGGGGTTGGTTTCTAAACCTTTTCTGCGTGCCTTTCATATCATCATCATTATTCAGAATTTATTGGTGGTGTCATATGAGGTTGCCTAACCACTCATGACTCTATGCAAGCAAACAAGTAAACACTTACTAAAAATTACCTCCTTGCACGACGGGATTTTAAACAAACCAAACACAGTTAGCACACAATTTGCGAAATGCCTGCTACAGGTCTTTAAATAGCGACTTTTGAGCCCACAATCCTATCCTAAAGAAAGCGGTAAACCCCTATTTCTCATGCTCTCTAGAAAGAAATAACAGAAATCCATAAAAGGGTAAGAGAATACCAAACGGATGACAATCCGTATAAGCTAAAGCAAGCAAAAATACTCCGAAAAACTTCGTGAACTGGTGACAAGCAATAAAGAAATCTGGTGAGCACTGCGTAGAAGCATCAAAATCATGATCAAAATGTGTGTCGTGCACATCCGAATAACAACAGAAAACCTTCAAGGGATAATAGTCCAGACAATGCAGACAAAGGGGTGCCTATCGTAGGCAATATCAAAATGTGTTCGTACACATCTGACACAAATAAACCTGCAAGAAGGTGAAAACCAAGCAATGCAGACAAAACAATGCCTATCATAGGCAATATTAGAATGTGTATCGTACACAATTGACACAAATAAACCTGCAAGAAGGTGAAAACTAAGCAATGCAGACAAAAGGGTGCCTATCGTAGGCAATGTCCAAACGTGTATCGTACACATCTGACGTAAATAAACCTGCAAGAAGGTGAAAACCAAGCAACGCAGACAAAGATTGCACACACATGTGTGCAAGATCGGGATGTGTGTCGTACATATCCAAATCAATCGAATAAACTTGCAAGAAGGTGAAAACCAAGCAATGCAGACAAAATATGCATACACATGTGTGCAAGATTGAGATATGTGTCGTAGATATCCAAATCAATCGGAAATAAAAATCAAGGTACCTTGCACAAGTAACAAAGTGTTAGAAATAACAAGGAAGAGTGCTTATCGGAAGCACAAAGCTCAAAAATGATTATTCACAAGCTAATATACTGGCATAAGCATACAAGAAGTGAAATAAAATCTCCAAAATCGTCTTGGGAAATCACTTATTCGAAATCGAGACGAAAAGTCAACTTGTTGGAATCAATTGAAAATCACATGGTTGCATGCAAACGTGCCAACGGATCCAAAAATATGATCAGTTTTAATTAATTCCGAGTGGAAGCGACGTTTTTTGGATCTTAAAGGAACGGGGAAGAAACACCATTTTAGGCATGATGCACTTGAAATTTGGTTACGAAACCATCAAAAGCGGTTTTAAAATATGCCAAAACGTTGTGGACAAGTATTGCTACCTTGGACCTTTGAGGAAAAATGGCTTTCGGTTCACTAAAATGCATGAAAATGCTTATGGAATGTGAAATTCATGTATCGATTTTATTTCCAATTCTCACTTGTTTTGTATTTTGAAATGAAGTGGAGAATTGGATATTGAATCCATTACATGATGCAAACAACTTTACATCATTGAATTTATAAGTGATATGCAAAAATTGAAGTTGTTTGAATTTAACTGAATGCATAAACATGTATATTTATTCATGAAATGATGCTCTTATGGATGGATTTTACATGAACATGCAACAACATGCAAGCAAACAAGAGATCAACCAATTCCACATCTTGACATAGCCTTGAATATGAATTAAAGTAACTCAAAAATCCAGAATCAATCATGTTCCAATGCATCAATTCAAACAATCAAGAATGCACAATTTAACACGTGAAAATGTGCATAAACATACTCCTCGACACACTTTCGAGTTCACAAAATCAAGCCATGGCACATGAATTTGATTTAATTATTCAATACAAGTGTTAATCAATGCATGAACATGTTATTTGCAATTCAAATCACATCACAAGTGCCTCTATGTACAAAGAAATCACTTCATGAATGCTTAATGTTCAAAAATCCTACACCTCGACACAAACGAGTTCAAGAATCAAGCCTTAATCAAACAATTTCAATTCAATTAATTAAGATATGAGTTCACTAGTGTATATAAAAGCAATTACTCAATTCAATTTCAAGAAATAGCAATTTCAAAAAATCACTTAAAATAAGTACTTACTTGTAATTGAAGCCTTGGATCAAAAATTCAAGAAGAAGCAACGAGAGAGGCCGAAAAATTAAGAGGAAGAGAGGAAGAAGCACCGCGTCGGAACGGAGGGAGTAGCATCAGAGGGAAAATGCCGTGATCGCGGTGGTCGGAGGCGGAGGGAGTACGCGCCCGGCGGCGGGAAGATGATGGAGGGAGATGGCGGCACGACGGCGGCTACTGGAGGCAGAGGGTTTTCCGGTGAAGAGAGGTGGTGGTCCGGTTGGTAGTTGAAGGAGAAGGGAAGACTTGACTTGAGTTTTTGACTTTTTATTGATTTGAAAGTTGAGGGAAAATGTGAGAGAAAAAAGTGATTTTGGCGTTTGAAATTTAACAAATGATTCTTCCTTCTTGATTTGTGAGAGTGAAATATTATTTATAGGTGTTAATTTTTGGGCTTAGAGTGCCTTGGATCCAAGATTAGGCCCAAATCGCCTTTATTCATTAAAGTTTCGTGTACAACCCCAAACATCAAGAACCGTGCGAAATTTGAAATTGGGTCCTTCATAAAAAATGTCCAGAACAAAAAATTGGTTGTGTGACACAAAATTTCGACTCGATTGGACGAACGGTTGTAGAGATATAAATTTTTGAAGTTTCAACACACTTTTTGGGCGTCTGACACACTTTTGAACGAGGATCTTCTAATCAAAATCCAAACTCGGGATGTGATTGAAAGTCGAAGCCAACGAACTTTGTGAACTTTTGACACCAGTCCCGTCGTGTTTCGATAAAAATCGAGCGATATATGATTTTTTGAACGTTGCACGTCAGATGAAAAATGCTCGGTTTGGCTCAAATATCCCTTCAAAGAATAAAATTATGGTATTGATCCGTAAGGAATTAGCTCTCGGCTTGTGAATAAAAGTCGTAGAGGGCTTCGAGATGGAATTTTAGGAACTGGCCCCGCTCAGTTTCAATATTCCAGGAAGGAGTTATGAAATTTTTAGTGTACCGTGAACACGGTTCAGCCATAAAACTCAGTTTATTCCACTTGAAAGATTGATTTCTTTGGGGACTTTCCCACACAATTAGCTTCCCACCTGAGAATGAAAGGTGGAGATAGTATTGAGAGGGACTTGCCAGTCAAAAATAATCAGAAAATACCCAACAAGCTGAGAGTTATGAATCCCGGAGCGGCCGAAACACACAAGTAACTAAATTCCACTTTATTAAGAAATAAACTATCAAAGTTCTTCCTTGATGAAATGGCTTTCAATATGAATAGGTAAATTGGAGAACATATTGAAATGGTTTCAAAATCTGTACCACCAACCCGAGATAACCTTCTGACCAAAATTTTTTGAAATGAAGAGGCTAAATTTTGGGGTACAACAGTTGCCCCTATTCAATCATCCTTTAACCTGGAGCGAGGTTGGCTCCCGCCTTCCAAGCGATAAGGTGAAAGGTGATTGAATACAATATGAACTCGAAAATTTACACTCTAAATCCAAGACCATGTGTATCAACACAGATGAATGCAAACTCTTGGTGTCGAACCAGAAGACGTAAAAATAGTTTCAACTCCACTGAACTTCACTAGAGAAGAAGATAAGGAATAATAACAACTAAACCTTCAAAGAATACTCAGAATACGTATCTTTGAAAATAGAAGCAAGTATCGTACTTGTTCGCAATAGGTATAGGTGACAACCCGACCTAGGAATATTGCTCCAGGGAGGAACTATGAACACAACAAAAATGAAGGCTGGAAATGCCGACTAGACTCCAACTGAATACTCAACAAAAATGAAGACTGGAAACGCCGACCAGACTCCAACAAAAATAAAGACTGGAAACGCCGACCAAACTTCAAACATAGAGACTAGAAACACCGAGTAGACTCCAAACATAGTACTAGGACACTATACTATGTTAATATGAACGAGTATCGTAATCGAACCTAACAAGAATTGGCCTCGACCTAATTCAACTGCGTTAAGCCAGGGAAGAATTGGGACATAACAACAGAGTAAAGACTAGAAACACCGACTAGACTTTACAAACTCAGAACACTCTACTCTGAGAAAAGAAACAAGTAATGTCGTACTTGATCCTTAGGCGAATTTAGTGGCTCCTAAATCAACCAGTTGTGCCATGGAAGAATTGGAAACACAACAAGAATGAAGACTAGAAACACCAACCATACTTGAAACATAGAGACTAGAAACGACGACTAGACTCCAAACATAGTGATAGAACGGTGATGCATTATGTGAATAGGAGCGAGTGTCGTACTCGAACCTAATAAGAATCGGTAGCGACCCAATTCTTATACCACTGGGAAGGCAATAAGGAATAGTGACAACTAGACCTTTTCAGAATAAACGCTGAATTATGAGCGAAGTAACAAGTGAGATACTTGACCTATAAGGAATTGGTAGTTTCTGTAACACCCCTTCTAATAAACCCCGAATTAACGATATAAATAAAATCAGAGAAAATAAAATTTTCACGGAAGGAGTGTCACAACATCAATTCACATATTCAAGAAAAACGGACATGACATATTCGTCACTTTAATCATTTAATCACATAATACATTCATGACATATACTTTCTTTTTCGTGCAAACGCAACAGAATCATAATAATATTATCTTCTCTAAAGGAGGAATCAAAATATAAAATGCAAGGCATTAAGCCACATGGTTCATACGCCATTCATGTTATCAAGTCATAATATACATACATCATCATATAATCGAAACAAAGGATTATATACAAGTATAATCCATATACAAAAATATGAGTTCGAATGCGGACACTAAACCCCCCAGTGTTACAATCAGAGCATCGACTCGATAACCAAAAAGTAACGGACTACATGCCTAAATGCATCCGCTAAGTCCTAGTGTTGTGCACTACCATCTTCGGTACCTGAACAATACCGTAGCAAGCATTTTTCAACAGAAGGGTAAGAATTCCAATAAATATAAAGTATGTAATTAAAGCAATTGAAAGCATTAAATAAATAGGAATCTTACACTTTTCCGGATTCATGAGTAAACTATAAAAATATGGTCATTTAATCCATTTCACATAATCATCACATCAAAGGAATCAAACACAATTAATTCCAATTATCAAATAACACACAAAGCATATTATTCAACAAAACATCAACTCAAAAAAGGGTGTATGTGCGACCCGACACAACGACACGACTTATGCATGTGGTACCAATCATCTATTATCCTTCGGATTTACCGATTGTCTATCCCTCAGACGGATAATCACAAAGCCCATTCTCTAAGCTTTCAAACCCCCACTCTGAGTTTGGGACGAGCCACTAGCCTCCACGAGACTAACGGACATTGCCTCTTGACACGACTTATGATGCGGTGTGCAATTCAACTACAACAATTATGCAAATTAAGACATCCTTCTATCTCAATTACAAGCATACATCACTATAGTTCAACCCTATGAATTAATCTCTTAACATTGCATAAAAAACATCATTTATTTCATTTCAACATTTATCACACCACAACATAATATTTATAAACCGAACATGTTATTTTTGGAATCGATATTTCACAACACATTTCAAATCTACAACACAACTACAATTTAATTCATCTCCGGTCGAATCCAAAATATCGAGTTTTATCGGTACACCGTAACCGGTTAATTTATTCATCACTATATTAATTAATATCTTATATTAATATATTAATTAATAACTATATTATTATTATTATAATAAACTATTGGAAAAAGTAGCAGGAAATTACTTTTCAAACAGAGGTAGAAGTAACAGGAAATGAACAAAGTAGCCGAAGCCCCCCATTATGGTTACTGTATATTTATAAAGTATTGACTCAAGTTCATGTTATAATTAGTTTTATATCTCTTGTTTAACAGAAACATATAAATTCAATAACAATTCCTACAACACTATAACCTAATTCCTAAATTAATTTCCTAATAAAATGCTATAAATAACATACAAGATATTTAGAGGAAGTCTAACCCTTACCGATTATCCTCTAGAACAAACTTTTCGGTTCGATTTCAGAAATTTCTTCCTCTCCTCTTCAACCCTAATTTTTTTCTCTTTTTCTCTTCTTCTTCTCCTCTCTATCTCACTTCTCTCTATTTTCTCAATTTTTCTGATATCTCTCTCTTACTATCTAACTACTACTACTTATTATATTTATATAAAACTAACTTATCTAACTTAGTATATATATATATATATATATATATATATATATATATATATATATATATATATATATATATATATATATATATATATATATATATATATATATATATATATATATATATATATATATATATATATATATATATATATATATATATATATATATATATATATATATGTTAATTATATATATATATATATATATATATATATATATATATATATATATATATATATATATATATATATATATATATATATATATATATATATATATATATATATATATACACCTAATGTTAATATATATATATATATATATATATATATATATATATATATATATATATAATAAAAACTAATATTTTATTAAACTAATTTAATATAATTAAATAAATACTATAATAATTTAATTATCATAAATTAATTAATTAACACACACAAAATACATATACACACCAAAATACAATATTATCATATAAAATAATCATTTTCAGATAAATCGAATAAACCAATTTAATCATCTATCGGACCAAATAACCGACTAAATAATTATCAAATTACCAAAATAAATATCAACCGGTCATTTTTAGAAAATAATAATATAAATAGTATTAATTAAAACGGGGTGTTACAGTTTCAATACCCAACTCCAACTTCACCAGGGAAATACTAGTGACAACTGAATTTTCTCAGAATAAACACTGAATTCTGAGGGAGAAAACAAGTGTCAGGCTTGCTTTTAATAGGCACATGTGACAACCTGACCTAAACATGTTGCGCTAGGAAACTGGGTCACAACAAGGAAATGAAGACTAAAAACGCAGACTAGACTTCAACAGAATGCACAAAACACCGTATCCTGAGGGAAAGGAACAAGTGTGATACTTGTTCTCAATAGGTGCGAGTGACAACACGACCTAAAAATGTTGCAATAACCACAGAAAGCTACCTCAAACCCATAACCATAGAACCAATGACCTCAATGCATGAATGTGCAATGATTAAGTATAAGCCGATTAAACTCGAAGTTAGGAGGGCAAATATTGGGGTGCGACAACAACACATAAGAGTTACTTGTCTTTTCATAGTACGAGTGTGGAGAGAATGCAGAATATCTCCGAGCAAAGTAGGCACAGGATTATGAGTGAGAAATATCTTGATGGCGTTCACATTTGTGAACTGATCTAGATTAGGAAATAGCACCAAGCCATAAATTAGCAAGGCCAAAATGACTTCGAAAGCGTGGAAACTCATAGCCTTTAAATATTCTCAAGCTTTCTTTATCAGAAACTTAGCAAGAAAGCCCTTAAATCCACTTCTTGTCTCCCAATTGTCTTCAATGTTTGACCGCTTTAGATGTAATGTTAATGCGATATCTTCAAACCTCAGAACTTTCTCTGAACCGGTGAAAGGTATCTGATCAAGAACGGGTATCCTAAGTAGCTTATAGAACTCTTCCAATGTAGGTACTGTAATACGGTGAACTGACTTTGAGATTTTTGTATCGCAAATGTGCGGATAGCAAGAGTCGCCACCGACTTTTCTTTTATCCAATTAAGGGAAGGTGAAAAGAACAGGAAAAGACCTTCGTTAGATTCTGAGTAAGGGAGAAGGTTATGAAAAGGAAGGTATTAACACCCTTTCCATCCGTAGTTATCTACGGGCTCTTAGTTGCTCTTAGATTATTTTCAAAAAGTGCTTTCTGTGTGTTTGACAAAAATGTTTTGAAAAGGCATTTCACTTTGACTTTGTAATGATTCATGTAGGAATGTATACAAAGTGTTCGGAAATGTTTCGTTTTTGAAAAGAGTTTGAACTTTGACAAAAGTGTGAGGTGTGAAAAGTATTTTGATAGAGCAAGCAACTAAAAGTCTTATTACCTACTCAGAATTGGTCGTTTTCGTGTTATTTTACGTTCCTTTAGAATAGTGCTATCCATACCATTAGTTGGTAGGTAACCCTATTCATTGGATGTAAGCGGGACATTCGAAGGGACATCGGATGGTCATAAAAAGCAACTTGTAGGAAGTATCCTAGCACATTCAAAGGGACTATCATCATTTTTCGTAGGCGACAATCGAGGGTCAAGATCATGTATTCGTAGGCGACATTGTGGGTCTTATGATCTTTGTATCGAAGGGACTATGATGATTTGTTTGTAGGCAACGGTGCTAGGATACCTCTACGTTCGAAGGACTTGACCATTTGTATTCGTAAAGGCAACGAGAGAGAATTACCCTAAGGGATGCATGTGTGAAAAGAGTGTGTTGATTTCAGGTATTTTATCTTGGAGTTATGAGTGATCTATGTCCAATTTTATCTTGCCATACACGCCTAGTTACTAGCAGTTTATAGGGTGCAGAAAGTAAATTGCGGAAATGTAAAGTGCGGAAAGTAAAGTCCTACGCTATTACATGGCTTTGGGGCAGATACATAATTGAAAGTGCGGAAAATAAAAGCCCTAATTAAACTATTACATCCCAAAGGAAATTACATAATTGGAAAAGAAAAGCAATAAAAATCGTCCGAAACGGTACAACCTGTGAACAGATACAAAATCGGAAAATACGAGAAAATTTGCATAAGAAGAAAATATTAGTAAAAATAAGTATTTTTGAATGAGAAAAAGTTTTTATGTTAGTAATGACATTAATATGATAAGATAATTTTTTGGTAATTTTTGGAAATGATTTGATAATTAAAAAACAATTAAAAGTCATTTAAATGGTTAATTAGCAATTAAATTAAATATGCATGCAAGAATAATAATTTTAATTTTAAAAATTAAATAAATATTTTTTTGATGATTATGCAATAAATAAATATTTTTGGAGTTTTTTAGATGCATGATAAAAAATATTAAAGATAAAATAAATTGGATGGAAAATATTAAAGAAAAATAGCAAAACCTTCAAACCTTCAAACCTGCGAAATAGCAAAAATAAATGGCAAAAGAGTACCCTATCCCCCTAAATAGACCATTCCGAGTTCAATGGTGGTGTTTGTTTTGGCTGAATTGTCCTGTACAAGCCGGTTCGAAGAAGACAGCTTGAAAAACCCTAACTATGGCAAATCGTGATTTTTACGTGCAAGCTTCAAAACGATGGCCTAGATCATTCATATGGAACCTCATGAACACATTAGAACGATTAGTTTTGATTAAAACACACAGATAATAAAAATGCAAAATCAAGAAAATTTTGAATATGTATGAATGTGTATGGCTCGATTCAAGCAGCTTTGACCATGGCTTATGGTGTGTACTTACTCAAACTTACCCTAGGAACACAATGGAGTGATTGAGAGAGGCTGAAAGTGGCTGGAATTTGAAATTCGATTTTGACAATTTTGTGAAATTTTTGAGCAAAGTAAGGGTTGTTGTAGGGGCTAGGGTTTCGTGTCTGGCTTTGTGCAATATGATCAGTATTTATAGAGTGAGGAATGAGTGCAAAGAGAGTGAAAAAAGATATGGTATTCAATGTGAAATTAATTCCTTTCAAATAAAATCAAATTTTGAGAAAATTTGATTTTCTCTTCTATATGCAAGCTAGCACGAAATTGGCAAGTATTGTGGGCTATCTTGGACCTCAAGTTTGATAAAAATCCAATCCTTTTGAAAATATATCTTGTTTTCATATTTTATATAATTTAAATTTGAATTAAATGGTTTTAAATCCAAAAATAAATCAATAAAATAGAATGTGGTCATGGAAAAGCATCAATAGGTCACAAATAATATTATGATCAAGTTTGGATCATAAAATTATAGGCCCATTTGGAAAAATTGGATTTTGACAAATATCTCCTTTTGTGCAATTGTTCAAAAATGCCCAACTTCTGAATGGTGTATTTTGCTCAATTTTCCACATTTTTGAGTGTTCTTGGACTTTTTAGAAATCTCTAAGTGTCCTCTAAACAACCTCTTTGGTTTCATCTCAATTTGAGTTTCCATGCTCAATAAATCTTCAAAACAAAAAGTTGACTTTTTGTTGACTTTGAAAAGGACCTGTAATGTTTTGATCCATACCTTCCAAATGAAGCATTTTTGAACATTCTTGTGAGACATGAAGTTGTAGAGAATTGAATTTCCTTCAAAATGAGAGGTGGTGGAAAAATTTCGAGAAAGTATGAAGAAGTTATGCTCAGTCAAAGTTCAGTTGACTTTTCACTGAAAAACCCTAATTTGGAAAGTTTGACTTTTGAGCAAATCTTGAGTTTTCCTGATGAATCATGATCAAACCTTGATCAAATGATTAATGTAACTTCAAAATGAGGATGTTGACCAAAAATCATGAAGTTTGACTGTATGTTGACCACAGTTGACTTTTGTCCAATCTTGATTTTCAACCATCTGAGCAATTGTCTGAGAAAACTTGACTTGTGAGGCTTGAAACTTGACATGGAGAATCTTTGAAGCATATGAGGAGGCATGATGATATTGGAGATGTTGTAAGTCCATCTTGATCTGAGAATTGCCAAACCCTAGTTTGGGTTGATTGTCTAGGAGAGGGTTTGTCTGATCAACCTTTGAGGAATCCTTGAGCATGAATGTATGAAATGTCTTGAGAAGTAGAAGGGCAAATTTTGGGGTATGACAGCTGCCCCTGTTCAATCTTCTTGTATCGGAAGGGTTAGATTGGCATGTTCTCCTTTCGTGACCTGGAGGTAAAAGATGATTGAACACTCGAGTACACCTGAAAATTTGCACTCGCTGCTGGCTGATGACACGGGAATGGGCTTATAGATGCCATTTGGAGAAGTTGGAGACTTCGTTGGGGAATGAGTCGTACGCTAGACTCGAGATTGTTGTTTGAATAGGAGAACTGGCGGAGATGGGCTTAAGATGCCATCTGGAAAGATCGATGCTGGGGAGTGAGCCGTACGCTAGGCTCTGTAGACGTTTCTGGATATGAAAGGAGCATGGAGATGAGCTTAAGATGCCATCCGGATGGAGTCGTACGTTAGACTTCGTGCTCATCTTTGAATGAAGTTATTGATTTGTATTGGTTTTTTAACCAAATATGCAGCATTCTGAAGGTGGAGAAATGTTGACAAGTAGTCGGAGATGGGCTTAAGATGCCATCCAAGGCAACTAAGTCGTATGCTAGACTCTGTAGTTACTATTGATAATAAGAGGGAGTCAGAATACATCTTCGTGCTGATTACTCTGAGGAGATAATAGTTGGCAAAATGTGGGCAGCTTCCCTGTTATGCTTCGGGTACTGATCCAATGCCTGTTATCGGAGGATAACTTGTGATCGTTTAGATAGTTTTCCGTCGGCTTGGTATTAATCACGGATGCGTTGTCGGAGGACAACGTGGGCGATCGTTCGAGATAGTTTTCCGTCGGCGGGTATTAATCTGGACCGGTTGTCGGAGGACAACTAGGCGGTCGTTCGATAGTTTTCCGTCGGCGGGCATTAATCCTGGACCTATTGGTTTCAGAAGTGACTTTCACCTGTTTTGGAAAAAACAAAAGAAACTTTGATAGAATATCGTTAGTTTTATGCAAAGTATGATGCATGACAATGTGTATGAATGACATATGCATATATTATGACTTTTATGAGTAATGTATGAATGACAGATGTTGTGGTATTTCAAAACATATCCATCTTGAAGAAGATGTGGATGCTCTGCTTGAGGACTTCTGACTTCCGTTTGGGGATGAAGCGGGTGAAAACCCTGCTTTTGAAAGAGAAGAAAGATATCCTTGATTCCTCCGATGCACTATTTGACCAAGTCTTGAGCCTAGATATTGTTGAGGATGGTAGAGATCGAGAGATGCGCTGCTGAGGATCTTGTGCATAGACCCTGTTGGGGAGAATCTAGGAGGTACTCTACTGGGGATCTTGCGCATAAATCCTGCTGGAGAGTATTTGATAGTTGCTGGGAGATCGGGTTAGAAGGATCTGGAGCCCGTCGAAATCTCTGGCTGGGGAATGAAAGATGTAGGTTTCCTCCGATGCATTATCTGACCAAGTTTCAAGTCTGGATACTGCTGCTGTCGGGGAGGTGATGATTGCTGAGAGATATTTTGCCGGGGATACCTCTGCTGGTGATGAATCGTTACTGCTTGGAAATCTATTGTCACATGGTTTAGTTGAGTGGAGTCACTGCTCGGGGACTAACGTATACTCTGCTGGGGAAGGTTTGTAGTGAGCGACACCTCTGTGGGGATTGTACTTTGCAGGGGATGTATTGGTGACTTTCGTCGTCATCTCAATTCCTAGAGCCTGTAGCAATTACTTTCGTATGTTCACTTTTCACATGTTCGTGAATAGATATTTATTGTCAGATGCATATAATCATTCAAAGCAAACGTTGGACTTTATGCAAACGACAACAACAAATATTGTAAAGAGAAAGAACTCGTATTTATTTGAAATGTGGCGTATGGCCAAGTAGTTTGTACGCAAGAAAGGTAAAACTATGCTAGTACTCATATATTTCAACTATCTCATCTCCTTGCTGTCAGTAGAAAGTGAGTGAATTGATTTTCGCCATTTGAATCTTGAATCTTGATAGTAGTCGGAAGTAGATAGGTGATCCGAGACATAGTCGACGCTTAAATCCTTACTTTTGCCTAGAGCCCTTTCGGGTTTTCTCTGGGATACCTTTTTGCCCAAGCCGCTTTTTAGGTTTTCGACTTGCCGGTGTACATGTTTTGTATATATCCTTAACTTTTGCCCGAACCCTTTGGTTCACCAGATGCCCTTATTTTTGCCTAGGCGATCGACCTAGCGGGTCTCTTTATCGTAGTATTTTTAACTATGTGCGTTCACGGGGTGGGAAGTCTTCACCATCCATAGTGCTAAGTATCATAGCTCCGCCGGAAAATACTGTCTTGACTACAAATGGTCCCTCATAGGTGGGAGTCCATTTGCCCCTGGGATCACCTTGTGGAAGGATGATGCGCTTGACTACTAAATCACTGACTTGGTAGACTCGGTGTTTGACCTTCTTGTTGAATGCTCTGATCATTCGCTTCTGATAGATTTTCCCGTGGAAAATAGATGCGAGTCGTTTTTCATCAATCAAGTAAATCTGGTTAAGGCGAGTCTGGATCCAATCGTCTTCGCCTAACTCTGCGTCCTGGAGGACTCTGGTTGAGGGTATTTGAACCTCGATGGGTAGAAATGCTTCCATACCGTATACAAGAGAGAAGGGAGTTGCCCCTGTTGATGTCCGTACTGTTGTGCGATAACCATGTAGAGCAAATGGTAACATCTCATGCCAATCCTTGTAGGTCATTGTCATCTTCTGTATAATTTTCTTAATGTTCTTATTGGCGGCTTCCACTGCGCCATTCATCTTAGGCCGATAAGGAGAAGAGTTGTGATGCTTGATCTTGAACTGCGTACAGAGTTCGGTGATCATCTTGTTGTTGAGGTTAGAGCCGTTATCTGTGATAATCCTTTCGGGAGTGCCATCGACGAGATAAGATTATGCTTGACGAATCGAGCCACAACATTCTTGGTAATGATGCAACGAGGTTTCTACCCACTTGGTGAAATAATCAATTGCCACAAGGATGAAACGATGTCCATTGGAAGTTGTGGGCTTGATTTCTCCGATCATGTCAATGCCCACATTGCAAAAGGCCAAGGAGTTGTTAGAACATTCGAGAGTCGGAGGTGCGTGCACTTTGTCGACATAAACCTGGCACTTGTGACAAGATCGAGCGTAGCGGTGATAATCAACTTCCATGGTGGACCAATAGTAACCTGTTCTCAGAATCTTCTTAGCCATCGTATGTCCACTGGAGTGGGTACCAAATGCGCCTTCGTGTAACTCTTCCATAATACGTTTCGCTGTTTTCCGGTCTACACAGCGGAGTAAGCACAAGTTGTGATTGCGTTTGTATAAGATGCCATTGCTGAGGAAGAATTTAGATGCAAATCTTCTCAAGAACTTTTTATCGTTGACAGATGCCCCTGACGGATATTCCTGAGTCTCGAGATACCTTTTCACATCGTAATACCAAGGTTTCTCTTCTGTATCAAGCTCATAACAATATGCTGGTTCGTCAAACTTCTCAATGATAATCTGGGGAGCCTCGTTGTCCCATCTGACCTTGAACATAGATGACATAGTAACTAAGCGTCCAACCGATTTCTCGTGGAATGTGATTGAAAGTGATCTCTTCGAAGTAGGGCATCAAACTCAAAACATGCTCTCGATACGGAATGAGATTCGGATGCTTCGTATCCCACTCGCCCTTAATCTGACTGATCACAAAAGTTGAGTCTCCATACACTTGTAAAAACTTGATTCTTAAATCAATAGCAGCTTTGATACCCATGATGCACGCTTCGTATTCGGCCATGTTGTTAGTGAAACTGAAACATAATCTGGCGGTGAAAGGCGTATGTCCGCTGCGGGGATGTAATGATGGCGCCAATGCCATTGCCAAGTGCGTTTGAGGCTCCATCAAAGACCATGGTCCATCGGGATCCTTGTTCAGGTCCTTTGTCTGGTCCTGGTTCTTCGCAATCTGTAACTAGCAAAACATCTTCGTTTGGAAATTCAAATTTCATAGACTGATAGTCATCTACGGCTTGATGAGCCAAATGATCGGCTACTACACTTCCTTTGATCGCTTTCTGAGAAGTGTCTTGGATGTCGATTCGGTCAAGATCATTTGCCATCTTGCTATTCTTCGGAGAGCTGGTTTCTCAAATACGTATTTTATCGGATCCATCTTGGAAATCAATAAGGTAGTGTGAGTCAACATATCGCCTTAGTCGGCGACCAAGCCAAGCTGCAAGTTTTCTCATTGTGAGTATCTTGTTTCATCGGTAAACTTTTGCTAAGGTAGTATATTGCATACTCTTTTCGACCGGACTCGTCATGTTGCCCCAACACACACCCATTGAGTTCTCTATCAAGTACATGATAAGAGGTCTTCCTTGGGCGGCATCGGGATGGGAGGATTACAAGGTATTCCTTGATTTTGTCAAAAGCGATCTGGAAATCGTCGTTCCATTCTACCACTTGATCTTTCTTCAGTAACTTGAAGATTGGCTCACAAGTAGCAGTTAGATGTGCAATGAATCTGGCAATGTAATTCAATCGGCCCAAGAAACCTCTGACTTCCTTCTCGGTGCGGGGAGCTGGCATCTCTTGAATGGCTTTAACCTTGGCGGGGTCAACTTCAATACCTTTTCCACTGACGACAAACCCTAAGAGTTTACCAGATCTGACTCCAAAGGTGCATTTATTGGGGTTAAGTCTTAGTCTGTACTTCTTCAACCTATCAAATAGTTTCCGTAGATGATCAGGATGTTCTTCTTCAGTCTATGACCGAGCTATCATGTCGTCGACGTAGACCTCTATCTCGTGATGAATCATGTCATGAAATAACGTCACCATGACACGCTGATAAGTGGCGCTTGCATTCTTCAGTCCAAACGGCATAACCTTGTAGCAGAAAGTGCCCCACTGTATAACGAAAGTTGTCTTCTCCATGTCTTCAGGAGCCATTTTGATCTGATTGTAACCGGAGAAACCATCCATGAAGGAGAAGACCTTATGCTGAGCGGTGTTGTCAACCAGGACATCAATATGAGGAAGTGGAAAATTGTCTTTCGGACTTGCTTTGTTCAGATCTCTGTAATCCACACACATTCGTACCTTGCCATCCTTCTTGGGCACAGGCACCACATTAGCCACCCACTGTGGATAGGAAGTAACGGCTAGGAAACCGGCGTTGAACTGTTTCATAACTTCGGCTTTGATTTTCTCTGACATCTCAGGACGCATGCGACGAACCTTCTGCTTCACAGGGAGAAAACCTTCTTTTGTCGATAACCGATACACCACAATATCAATGTCCAGACCTGGCATGTCTTCCTATGACCAAGCAAAAACCTCAATATAGTCTCGTCGCATCTGAACCAACCTTTCTTTAACACTGTTCTCAAGACCCGCTCCTATCTTGATCTCTTTTCTGTCTTCATCAGTACCCAAATTCACAACCTCAACTAACTCTTCATGTGGCTGTATAACTCGCTCTTCTTGTTGTAGCAATCTGACAAGTTCTCCTGGCACTTCACAATCTTCCTCACCTTAATCTTCGGCTTGGTAGATCGGATTATCGAAGTCATATTTAGCAATAGCGTAGCTGTTATCAACGAGATTCGGAGTGATTATGCAGTGTATCACGTGGGTGTGTGTAAGAAACACATAGCTTTTTGAAGGGGTGATAAAGTAAAAGAAAGAAAACAACAATTAAATGCAAAAGTCCAACGATTTTATTGAATGAAAATATGCAAATGACAGATAATAACCCTCACAAACGAGCCACGATGCCCCGGTCAAGGCACTAGGCTTTAGAGTTTATTGTTCAAAACATAGAAAAATATGAAAAGCAAAACAAAACAAGAGCAATTACTCCTGTCTAAAGGAGATTGGTATGACGTCTTCAGTCTTCCAATTGCTGAGTCCATTGTCGGGAGTTGGGAAGATCCAATTGCTGATGTCTAAGTGTCCTCTAATTGAGAAAAAAAGGAGATAGAGATCCATGAATCTGAGGTTGAAGATGATGTTCTTCGCGCGTTTTCTGATTTTCTAAAAATTCAAATATTTTGTTTATAATATTATTAACTGAATTGAAATAAATAAACGGATGTATAGAAACCCCAGTGGTAGCCAGCGCGCTTCTCATGTCATTCCTTGCCATAGGTCCAGAGTTCGAATCCCCCTGAGACCTTTTCTTTTTTCATCTTTTTCCAACTTTCTCATTTTCAAACTATTTATCAAACTGATTTTACAAAATTATTTTCACATATAATTAAACGGAAGTGTGTTAGTAACAAGCCACGTATGTAGCCCAGTGGTTAATCTTTTCACCTTTGAGTGCAAGGTCCTGAGTTCAAACCTCTCCAAGACCAAAACCAATTTTTTATCACTTCTTTTCTTAAGTTTTTTAAAAAACTTCAACATTTTCAAAAACCAATCAAAACTTCTCATTTTGAGATGAGGTTTTGCACACTTGTCATTTAATGTATCTATTTTATGATTATGTCAAAAAAATCCAAAAATATTTTCTTTTGATATATTTTTTATTAGGTTTAAAATAGACATTTTTAAGTGTTTTTAAATACCTTTCAAAAATGTTCTCTTCTTGATTTTCAAACCTAATCTTTTTCAAAACAATCTTGTGAATAATTTTCACTTTTCAAACCTTTTCAAAACTTTCAAAAACATTTTAATTGACTTACGCACCTCTTTTCCCTGATCGATTCAATAAATCTTTGAAAATACAAATCGAACTAGGTTTTTCCTCGAAAATCTTTCGAATTCAAAATCAAATTGATCATGGGCCTCCCTTGCAGTGTAAGTCCCAACTCTCTTATGTACATAATTAGTTTCCTTGTACATATCCACCATTTTGTGTACATATTCAATTCCTTGTACATATTCAACTTTTTTTGCAAATATTCAAGTATAAACTAGTATCGTTCGCTAGTCTTATTCTGCTTGATTATACACCAATTCCACTGCTATTAAGAGGAGCATTGTTCCCGGTGAAACTTCTCTTATTCTAGTGGACCTCCTTAATATGTAAGTCCAACTCCTTTGTATTTATCTAAGTATACTAGCTTATCCGCTTGTTTTAAACACTTGTTTATATATTACTTTCACATCCTTTGTATATATCCAAGTTAAACTAGCTTTATTGACTTGTTTTATACACTTGTTTATATATTTCCTTTCATAAACTCCTATGAATGCACACACACACACACACACTTTTTCATATATACTTGTTCATGTTTATTTATGTCACAACAACTACTATTACAGCTAGGTTCCCCATAGCCTCCTCTTGGGCTTCGTACAAAAGAACTCCCTCGTTGAGTTAGCATCCTCTTGGGCTTCGTACAAAAGAACTCACTCGTTAAGTTGGCCTCCTCTTGGGCTTCGTACAAAAGAACTCCCCTATTGAGTTAGCCTCCCCTTGGGATTCAAACAAAAGAGCTCCCTCGTTCAATTTAGCCTTCTCTTGGGCCTCATACAAGAAAGAGATATGGAAATCTCTAACAGCCTCCTATTAGGCTTCCAATACAAAGAATTACATTCTCTAGGATATAACCCTAATAGTATGGTTTCCCGGTGAAATCACTCTTAAAGCCAAGCTAAACATACCCTATAGCCCCCTCTTAGACTTCATACAAGGACCCTCGATGTCCCTCGGAAAGCCTCCTCTTGGGCTCACACAATACAAGGACCCTCGATGTCCCACGGATATCCTCCTTTTGGGCTTACAATACAAGGACCCACGGGCTTCTTAAAAGCATCCCCCTAATCAATAATAAAACATTTCTCCTTATAGGTAAGACATGAATCGTCTCTATGGAAGAAGTATCTCATCTATAGCATCACATACACATCAAACATTTTTCAAAACAAACATTTTCAAAACAAACACTTTTTCAAACAAAACATCTTTCTTAACTGTAATTGGCAACAGTTGTACACTCAAGCAAAACGCCCAATGCTTACAATGAAAGATCAACATTTTTCAAACATCTTTCTTAACTTGTAAGTGGTAACGCTTGTACACTCAAGCAAAACATCCAATACTTACAATGAGAGATTCAAACAATCAAATCAATGTTCAAAAATGTATGTGATGAAATAGATTAGATACATTTTTCATTAAGATGACACTTGTCTTTGTCTCTTAATCTTTGCTTCCACTATCACATAAGTGGGAACTACGATTGCTCTGACTTTCTCAACCTTCTTTTGAGAATACGTAGACACAAGGTCTCACCCTTGGCGAGCATACTTTTTTCTTCCTCAAACCAAACAAACCTTAGTTCCCTGCCTAACCTACCCTTCTTAAATCCCAAAGGAGAAACTTTCCCGAAATATGCATAAAAAAGTTCCTATTGAAAACTATAGATATATAGGGTGTTAATACCTTCCCTTTATATAACCAACCCTCTTACCCTGGTCTCTTCCCAATAAGTTGCGTCTAGTTCACGATAGTCGCATCATATCTTATTTAGGGTATTTCAGCTTTCCCCTTTTCCATCTTATTTCTTGTTTGGAAACAATAAAGCTTGATGCTCGCGACATCTTTTAAAACAAAATAATCAAAAGAGTAAATCGTTTTGAGCCTGAGATTCGAATTCTTATTCGATTCCCTCGTTCGTCACTTTTTACCGCGAACAAAAACCAAGCTATGCAGACAAAGATTGCACACACATGTGTGCAAGATCGGGATATGTGTCATACATATCCAAATCAATCAAATAAACCTACAAGAAGGTGAAAAACAAGCAATGCAGACAAAAGATACACACACATGTGTGCAAGATCAAGATATGTGTCGTACATATCCAAATCAATCGGAAATAAAACTCAAGGTACCTTGAACAAGTAACAAAGTGTTTGAAATAACAAGGAAGAGTGCTTATTAGAAGCACAAAGCTCAAAATCGATTATTCACAAACTAATATACTAGCATAAGCATACAAGAAGTGAAATAAAATCTTAAAAAATCGGCTTGGGAAAGCACTTATTCAAAATTGAGGCGAAAAAGTTAACTTGTCGGAATCAATTGAAAATCACATGGCTGCATGCAAACGTGACAACGAACTCAAAAATATGATCGATTTTAATTAATTCCGAGTGGAAGCGGCATTTTTTGGACCTTAAAGTAAGGGGGCAGCAACACCAATTTAGGCATGATGCACTTGAAATTTGGTTCCGAAACCTTCAAAGCCGGTTTTAAAACATGCCAAAACGTTCGGGACAAGTATTGCTACCTTGGACCTATAAGGAAAAATGGCTTTCGGTTCACAAAAATGCATGAAAATGCTTATGGAATGTGAAATTCATGTATCGATTTAATTTCCAATTCTCACTTGCTTTGTATTTTGAAATGAAGTGGAGAATCGGATATTGAATACATTACATGATGCAAACAACTTTACATCATTGAATTTATAAGTGGTATGCAAAAATCAAAGTTGTTTGAATTGAAATGAATGCATAAACATGTATATTTATTCATGAAATGATGCTTTTATGGATGAATTTTACATGAACATGCAACAACATGCAAGCAAACAAGAGATAAACCAATTCCACATCTTGACATAGTCTTGAATATGAATTAAAGTCACTCAAAAATCAAGAATAAATCATGTTCCAATGCATCAATTCAAACAATAAAGAATGCACAATTTAACATGTGAAAATGTGCATAAACATACACCTCGACAGACTTTCGAGTTCACAAAATTAAGTCATGGCACATGAATTTGATTCAATTATTAAATACAAGTGTTAATCAAGGCATGAACATGTTATTTGCAGTTCAAATCACATCACAAGTACTCTATGTACAGAGAAATCACTTCATTAATGCTTAATGTTCAAAAATCCTACACCTCGACACAATCGAGTTCAAGAACCAAGCCTTAATAAAAAAATTTCAATTCAATTAATCAAGATATGAGTTCACTAGTATATATACAAGCAATTCCTCAATTCAATTTCAAGAATAAGCAATTTCGAAAAATCACTTAAAATAAGCAGTTACTTGTAATTGAAGCCTTGGATCAAGAATTCAAGAAGAAGCAAAGAGAGAGGCCGGAAAATTGAGAGGAATAAGAACCACGCCGGAACGGAGGGAGTAGCGTCGGAGGGAGGACGCCGCGATCGCGGCGGTCGGAGGCAGAGGGAGTACGCGCCCGGCGGCGGGAAGATGACGGAGGGAGATCGCGTCGCGGTGGTGGCTGTTGGAGGCGGAGGGATTTCCGGTGAAGAGAGGTGGTGGTCCGGTTGGTGGTTGAAGGAGGAGAGAAGAGTTGACTTGAGGTTTTGACTTTTTATTCCTTTGAAAGTTGAGAGAAAATGTGAGAGAAAAAAGTTATTTGGGAGTGTGAAATTTAACAAATGATTCTTCCTCCTTGATTTGCGAGATTGAAATTTTATTTATAGGTGTTAATTTTTGGGCTTAGAGTGCCTTGGATCCAAGATTAGGCCCAAATCGCCTTTATTCGATAAAATTTCGTGTACAACCCCAAACATCGAGAGCTGTGTGAAATTTGAAATCGGACCCTTCACGAAAAATGTTCGGAACAAAAAATTGGTTTCTTGAGAATACATTTCGACTCGATCAGACGAACGGTTGTAGAGATATAAATTTTTGAAGTTTCAACACACTTTTCGGGCGTCTGACACATGCAGAAGTTTATTTGCGCCACTCGGGGAAAATGCTTTGAACGAGGATATTCTGATCAAAATACGACTCGGGATGTGAATGAAAGTCGAAGACAACGGAATTTGTGAACTTTTGACAAAATTCCCATTGTGTTTTGATAAAAATCGAGCGAGGTATGATTTTTTGAACGTTGCGCGTTAGATAAAAAATGCTCGGTTCAGAGAATAAAATTCTAGTATTGATTCGTAAGAAATTAGCTCCCGTCTTGTGAATGAAAGTCGTAGAGGGCTTCGAGACGAAATTTTAGGCACCGGCCCCACTCAGTTTCGATATTCCAGTCAAGAGTTATGAAATTTCTAGTGTACCGTGAACACGGTTCAGCCATAAAACTCAGTTTATCCCACTTGAAATATTGATTTCTTTGGGGACTTTCTTCACACAATTAGCTTCCGAACTGAGAATGAAAGGTGGATATAATATTGAGAGGGAATTTCCAATTGAAAATCATCAGAAAATACCCAACGAGTTGAGAGTTATGAATCCCAGAGTGCTCGAAACGCACAAGAAACTAAATTCCACTTTATTAAGATATAAACTATCGAAGTTCTTCCTTGATGAAATGGATTTCAATCTGAACAGGTAAACTGGAGAAAATATTGAAATGGTTCCAACATCTTTAGAACCAACCCAAGATAACCTTCTGACCAGAAGATCATGGATCAAGCATACGAACCGAAAAATATCAATTTCCTGCTCTAAATAGTCTGAATTGGCCGAAACACACATTTTCTTCCACTACCTGAGATGCTCTGAATCTCATAACCATGAGATCAATGATATGCATGTATGTTTATGATCGATGAAATATAAGACAAAAAATGTTGAAATGAAGGTGGTAAATTTTTGGGTACAACACACGTAACAAAAAATTATTGGTATAGAAAAGATAAGGGATCGACAGGCAATGACGAAGGAGAGAACCTTTCACGTCAAGGTTCAGATGATTTTGAAGGTGGTATGATGGTTATGGCTGCAGTTGCAGATAACCATGTCAAATCCAAGATCTGGTTCCTTGACTCAGGCTGCTCGAATCATATGACTGGTCGAAAGGAATGGTTGGCAGACTACGATGAGTCGAAGAAGAGTACGGTAAAACTTGCTGATAATAGTTCGTTGCAAGTAGAAGGTAATAACAACATAGTTTTTCAAATGAGTAATGGAGGGATAACTATGATTAAAGATGTGCTCTATGTACCTAGAATGAAGTGCAACTTGCTAAGTGTTGGACAACTGGTCGAAAAAGGTCTCTCAGTTGTTATGAAAGATGGAGTTTTGAAATTGTTCGACACCAAGAACAATTTGGTCTTAAAATCTCTGTTGTCGAAGAATAAGACATTTAAGACTATGATCAGTTAAAAAAAAGTTAAATGTTTGAAAACTATTGTTGACCACAAGGATAGTTGGTTGTGGCATTTGAGGTTTGGACATTTAAATTTTCGATCACTCAATCAAATAATTACTCAAGATATGGTTACTAAAATTCCAAGTCTTGAGATGCCTGAAAAACTATGTGAAGGTTGTTTAGTCGAAAAGCAATCCAGAAATTCTTTTGTTTCGACTATGCCAATGAGATCATCCTGCATTCTCGAAGTGGTACATTCAGATGTATGTGGTCCATTCGGAGAACAAACCATTGGTGAAAATAGATATTTTGTTTCGTTTATTGATGAGTTCATTTGAAAGTTGTAGATCTATGTGATCAGAGAAAGGACGAAGTATTCGAAATCTTAAGAGATTCAAGATACTTGTCGAAAACCAGAGTGAGAAAAGGATCAAAGTTCTGCGAACATATGAAGGTGGTTAATACACTTCGAAGATGTTTGAGAAATTATGTGTAGAACATGGTGTTGATCATGAGGTAACTTCTCCATATATGCCTCAACATAATGGAATTATTGAAAGAAGAAACATAACCATATTTAATATGGCATGATGCATGCTAAAGTAGAAGATTTTGCCAAAGTCTTTATGGGGAGAAGCTGTTTCGATTGCAGTTTATATTTTGAACAGGTGCCCTACCAAGATATTGAAGAACAAGGTTCCTGAAGAAGTATGGAGTGAAAAACAACCATCAGTAAGTCATTTGAAGGTGTTTGGATCTATGTGTTATAAGCATATTCCTGATGCAAGAAGAAGGAAGCTTGATGGCAAGAGTGAACCTATGTTTCTGGTAGGATATCATAAAACTGGTGCATATAGGCTATTCAATCTAGTTAATGAGAAGATTTTGTTGAGTAGAGACATTGTAATTGATGAAAATTTTGCCTAGGATTGGAATTCTAGTAATTCAATTAACAAGCCACTGATGAGCTCTGATTTCGACGAAGAAATTGATGAGGTCGAAGTCGAAGGAATTACTGAGAATCCATTCGAAGTTGAAGATGAAGCAAATGTTGATATTCCAGATAATGTCGAAGTCGAGTAGGGTGTGGCTAGCACAAGCTAGAGTTCCTCCAACAAGAATTCAAGATTATGAGGTGACAGGTGATGATGAGGTAACACCAGATGGATAATTAGTTCATTTTTCTTTACTTGCAGGTGCTGAACAAATCAACTATAGCGAAGCTTTAAAGAGTAACAAGTGAAAGTTATCTATGGTCGAAGAGTTAGAGGCAATCGAAAGAAACAACACATGGGAGTTAGTCGAATTACCAGCACATACAAAAGCTATCAAAGTGAAGTGGGTGTTCAAGTTGAAACACAATGCTGATTGTTCGATAGCAAGACATAAAGAAATATTAGTAGCTCGAGGGTTTCTTCAAAGAGACAAACTTGATTACTTTAAAGTATTTGCTCCAATAGCAAGATTGGAGATTGTTCGACTAGTAGTAGCATTGGCATGAAACTAAGGCTGGTTGACATTTCACTTAGATGTGAAATCAGAATTTCTGAATGGTCCTTTAGAAGAAGAAGTTTATGTCACCCAACCTTCTGGGTTTGTGATTCAGAAGGAAGCGAGTAAAGTATATAGGTTGCACAAAGCACTCTATGGTCTGAAGCGGGCACCTGGGGCATGGAACAAGAAGACCGACTCAAACTTAGTCGAATTGGGATTTGTCAAATGCAAATCAGAGTATGGTGTCTAGGTTCAGGTTGTACCACAAGATATAACAATCATCTTCTTTTATGTTGATGACTTGCTAGTAACTGGAAATAACTTGAAGAACTTGTTGAAGTTCAAAGAACTGATGACGAAGGAATTTGAAATGTCGGATATGGGGAAATTAGCTTATTTCCTAGGCATGAAATTTTAAATAATAAAGCAAGGTGTGATGCTACTGATAACACGAAAATGTATCGTATATTTGACTCAATTTATATGAATTATGTCCTCATTTTATTTTAATTAAGATACTCTTTATTCGTATTATGCCGGTATTTTCTATGTTTTCAAGTATTTACTATTTACAAGGCATGTATGAAAATTTTTATAGAAATGGAGAAGAATCGTACTTAAAATCCACAAAAAAGAGCAAATAGACAAGCATGTGGTGTGATAGTAAAATGAGGTGTATGGGAGAAGCAAGGCATTAGAAAAAGTAATGGACCAACGAGCAAGCCCAGCCCATGAAGCTCCTTCACCAGCCTAGCAAGGTGTGATGGTCGTCACACCCCCTCAAGCCAAACTATAATGGTCTCCATGCATTACAAAGCGAGATCTTCTCTACAAGCAAGCTTGTAATGGTCGCCGCACCCTCCATGATGACAGTCATGGCCCAAAATGGCCCACCATGCCTCTTCCTTACTTGTGACGAACGTCACACTTTTGGAGAAGACTTTTTCTCCTTACTTGTAGCGAACGACATGGAAATTTCCATGAAGCTCCTATAATCTCTCATTAGCCAAGTCTCCAAGAAAACTCTCTCCACAAAGCAACTACTTCCTAATTTTTTCCCACACGCTAAGTCCATTACATAAGCCACGAAAGTTCCTATTATTTTGGTCAAAGTGAAGAACGAATATACAACCATGCCCCCTAATTTTTCTCCAGAAGAAACTATATAAATAGTGGATAATTGACGGCAAAGGCTCACATTCTCTTCTCTCGTCCATTTCCACCATTTTTAGTTCAGAGCTTTTTCTTAGAATGTAAAAGTAATAGCTCTCCACCTCGGGGGTCTATTACCAAGTTAGTTTTAAGATTTATTTTTATCGTTCAATTCATTTATTAGATTCATGCTTGTCGACGTATTTCAATTCAAGTTTTCTTTGTTTCCATTTTCTGCATTTACAAGTTCTTCATTTTACCGCTTTATTATTATTATTATTATTATTATTATTATTATTATTATCATTGCTATTCCTTTTATCGCATTATTTATTATTATTATTATTTTGTTTTTCAAATTTAATTGATATGTCATTTTTTATCGTAACTATAATTATTTATGCATTTTTAATTAGTAATATGTTCGACTAAATATTCTTGAGTCCGGTGTATGAGGACCGTTGTTACCGACGAACTCGGTAGAAAATAATAGGTGCGAATTTATGACTAGAATTCTGTTTTGGTTTTAATTTCCAAGTCTAATTTAAATAACTTTGTCACGAGAGTGAGAGGTTATTTAACACGATTTTGTCACGAGAGTGAGAAATAAATTAACGTTAGAGTCGGCACTGCGAGAGCGTGGGAATCGAACTTGATAGTGGAAATTAGGAAACAAATTAAAATACAGCGAGAGTGCTTTAGATGCGTTTAGGATATTATTAGCTTACAAAATATATTTCTTAGTTATCGGGCGAGCGAGAGGAAAATCTTGGAATTAGGAAGTAAGGATTTAGTTAATACCGCGAGAGCGTGAGGCGGAGTCTGTAAGTCAGTATATTCTATGGAATTAAGTTCTAGTCGTAATTAGTACCCGTTTTCTATAAGTTCTTCGGGAACGCGGAAATCATATCTCGACCTCGTTTTAGTATTATTTCCTAAGTCCATTTATTTCAGTTTTAGTTCTTAGTTTACCCCAAAATACAATTATTTCATTAGTCTTAGCTTTACAAAGCAACGATAGATTACAGTAGGTTGAAATTGGTCTTTGTGGTTTGACAATCTTTTATATTACTTCGATATTTTCGTGCACTTGCAGAATTTACCCATCAAGTTTTTGGCGCTGTTGCCGCGGACCAACAATCAATATTGTCAATATGTTATTACACCATATAGACTAAGGCACTCTTATTTCTATAATTATGTATCAACCAAACTATTCCTACAACTCCCATTCTCAGTATTTCGAAGTATCACAAGAACCCCATAAATCCGAGCTCAAAATACTTTTGGAGAAATTTAATGCGTCACCAACTCTCTCTCACTCAAATTACCTCTACAACTATCAATCCCAGCATTTTGAGGAGTCGTAAGAATACCAAAGATCTGATCTTAAAACATCATTGGAGGATTACAATGCGACACTAACTTATCCTCAACCAAATTTCCTCTACAATCAACACGCGCAATATTTTGAATAGTCGCAAGAATACCAGGATTCCACTCTCGACGCATTAATGGAGGATATGATTGCGACACTAACTCGCTCTAGACTAGAAACAATGAAGATGGAGCATTTTGTGGAGACACAAAATGCGAACCTAACTCACTTTGAGGAACCGCAACATGCGACGCTAACTCTAGGCTAGAATCTACGATGGAGCACTTTGTAGACACACAAACTATCCATTATGAAGAGGTAAGAAAACAAAGTCTCGACAATAATGAAACTCTTAGGCAGCTGAACAATGCGGTTGAGTCCCTAGTGACTCACAACGAGGCATTAGAGGCCCAAATCTCCATGTTTTCACAAACACCTCTAGGACCCTCCCCTGAGGAGAATGTGTATGTTGTAACAACCAGTAGTGAAAAATAAATTGAAAATCCTAAGGAGAATGATAATAAGGTTGAAGAGAGTAATAATGAGGTTGAGGAGAGTTCTGGTGGAAAGGAGTAGAGATTGAGAAAAATCCACCAACATCATCTGAAAGGGAGGTTGTAGAAGAGGTAGAGAAGGAAGAACCTATTGTCGTTCCTCCTCCTTATACCCCACCGATTCCTTTCCTGCAAAGTTTTATGGAAGCTTAGGTAGACTCCCAAACCTAAATTTATGTGGAGGTATTGAAAAATACCCATACCAATGCACCTTCGTCTGAGGTCCTGTATAACAAGAGAAAATTTAAGGACCATGAAACTAGGGAAACCATTAGCATTAATAAGGGAATGTTAACATTCATGATGGTGGATGAAATAACTAAGCCTAGACTTGAAAAGTTGATACTTAGGATAAACTCATAACCACCACCACATGTCCAAAAGAATGAACCACTCCGCAAAAGAAAGAAAAGAAAAGGTGAGGGATATGTGAAATGCATTGATACGTGGTCATGGAAACCGAATATTATTAAAAGTTTGATCGAGAATTCATTCTCGAGATACCCACCATGAGTGCTTGCACTCCTGAGTCGTCGAGCTATTGATGTTAAACAAAGCGCTGCGTGGGAGGAAACTCACAAGTTTTTCAATTTAATGTTTTCCTTTTATTGTTTGAACTTGCAGAAAATAAGGATAAAGATCGCTTGTCACGTCTCGACCATATCTAGGCGAAACATCTATAGACGATCATCTCGAAAATGAGCCAGTGCCCACGTACACTCCTATGAATGTTGCTGCTGGTGGTGACGCCATTGATGAGTGCGATAGGAGAAGACATGTCTCTCCCGTCTGTAACTCACCTCCTCCTCATCATTTGCATGGTCATGTTCCACCTGCACACACCACAGTTTATTTTTCACAATTTTGTAGGTACTTCCTCCGAAAATGAGCAATATGATGAATGGCTTCAGGAAAGAGAAGTTTTAGAAAATTCAAATATCTCGTAGTACAAGACGTCAGAGTAGAAGTGGTCAACAAAGACATGATCAACAAGGGAAGGATTAGAGCAAAAATTGGTCGTTGTAGCACGCAATGTCGTTCATTCAGGTTCTTTTTTTCCTCTTTCCACCTTTCATCGAAACATTGAGGACAATGTTTGGTGTAAGTGTGGAGGAGGGACTTTACCGCTTTCATTATCGCTTTTTAGTTTGATCTATTGCTTTCTAGTTTAAAATTTTTTTTGAGCATTTTATGTGTTTTCGAGTCTATGTACGTCATTTTCAATTATTATTGAATTTCCCCAAAATTTTAAATTTTTAACCTCCAATCAAATGTTCTTTTTGATGCACGACGCACACACTCTAAAAGTATATATGTTGTCACTTTAGGCTGTATTAGAGAAACATGGGAAAGCTTCGACAAAATCAATACCGTTTTGACACCCTAAACCCCCTAAGTATGGGAACCAATTGGAGTATTTATTATGCTGAAACCTTAAGTTTGAGTTTTAGATCATCCCCAAGTAGTTTATATAAGCAGTCGGCACCATCTTAATCACAAACCACGTAGAGAGCCGATGAGTATAAGTGAATGGTCGTAAAAATTAAAAAATATCATGCCTTAATAAAATGAAAATAGGGAATGCGCTAATTAAGTTAGGTGGCCCTCACCCGGTCGCTTAATCCAATGGTTGCAGAACCTACAAAAATATGTTATGACAACCAGTTGTAAGTTGGTTCAGAAGTTTTCTGGTTCTGAACTTTGTAGGGCGGACTACAGTTCTGAACTTGGTAGGGCGGACTACGGTTCGATCCCCCGCAGCTTGCAATTGGGTATAAATAGGTTACCACCTTACGTACCAGAACCTCGTGCTTAAATGACCAGAATCACTTATCGATTACTCTACTATGTGCGTGCAAGGATAAAGGGCTTAATGTGATTGCGCTTGAATGAAAGTGGGTGAAATAAAGCAAAAGAAATAGGTTGAGTTATGAGAGAATGATTCAGACTGGTTTGGATAGGGTGAGAGTTTTTTTATCGCGTATTGTGATTTCGTGTCATCACGGTATCCTTGGTGTTGACGTTTAGTACCCGTGGATATAACATTAGCCTAGCAGCCACGTATGACTAGGAGTTGTGTCGTGCCTTGGTTACAAAAAGCAATGCTTAATCATTTTCTTTTACCGTGTTGGTTGATTGCTTGAGGACAAGCAATGGTTTAAGTGTGGGAGTATTTGATAACATAAAAATGTATCGTATATTTGACTCAATTTATATGAATTATGTCCTTATTTTATTTTAATTAACATACTCTTTATTCGTATTATGCCGATATTTTCTATGTTTTCAGGTATTTAATATTTACAAGGCATGTATGAAGAAATTCGCAGAAATGGAGAAGAATCGTACTTAAAATCCACAAAAAAGAGTAAATAGGAAAGCATGTGGTGTGATAGTAAAATAGGGTGTATGGGAGAAGCAGGGCGTTAGAAAAAGTAATGGACCAACGCGCAAGCCCAACCCATGAAGCTCCTTCACCAGCCCAGCAAGGTGTGACGGTCGTCACACCCCCTTCAAGCCAAACTGTAAAGGTCGCCATGCAATACAAGGCGAGATCTTCTCTACAAGCAAGCTTGTAACAGTCGCCACACCCCCATGACGATTGTCATGGCCCAAAATGGCCCACCATGCCTCTTCCTTACTTGTGACGAACGTCACACTTTTGAAAGAGAATTTTTCTCCTTACTTGTAGCAAACGGCATAGAAGGTTACATGAAGCTCCTATATTCTCTCATTAGCCAAGTCTCCCAGAAAACTCTCTCCACGAAGTAACTACTTCCTAATTTTTCTCCACACGCTAAGTCCATTACGGAAGCCACGAAAGTTCCAATTATTTTGGTCAATGTGAAGAATGAATAACAACCATGCCTCCTAGTTTTTCTCTAGAAAAAACTATATAAATAGTTGATATTTGACGGCAAAGGCTCACATTCTCTTCTCTCTTCCATTTCCACCATTTTTAGTTCAGAGCTTTTTCTTAGAATGTAAAAGTAATAGTTCACCACATCGGGGGACTATTACCAAGTTAGTTTTAGGGTTTATTTCTATCTTCAATTCATGTATTAGATTCAAGCTTGTCGGCGTATTTCAATTCAAGTTTTCTTTGTTTCCATTTTCTGCATTTATAGGTTCTTCATTTTACCGCTTTATTATTATTATCATTGATATTCCTTTGATCACATTATTTATTATTATTATTTTGTTTGTCAAATTTAATTGCTATGTCGTTTTTTATTGTGACTATAATTATTTATGCGTTTTTAATTAGTAACATGTCTGGCTAAATATTCTTGACTCTGATGTATGAGGATCGTTGTTACTGACGGATTCGGTAGAGCATAATAGGTGCGAATTTATGATTAGAATTCTATTTAGGTTTTAATTTCCAAGTCTAATTTAAATAGATTTGTCACGAGAGTGAGAGGTTATTTAACACGATTTTATCACGAGAGTGAGAAATCAATTAAGGTTAGAGTCAGCACTGCAAGAGCGTGGGGATCGAACCTGATAGTGGAAATTAGTCCACAAATCTAAATACAGTGAGAGTGCTTTCGATGTGTTTAGGATATTATTGGCTTACAAAATATGTTTCTTAGTTACCGGGAGAGCGAGAGAAAAATCTTGGGATTATGAAGTATGGCTTTAGTTAATACTGCGAGAGTGTGAGGCGAAGTCTTTAAGTCAGTATATTCTACAGAATTAAGCTCTAGTCGTAATTAGTACCCGTTTTCTATAAGTCCTTCAGGAACGCAGAAATCATATCCCGTCCTCCTTTTAGTATTATTTCCTAAGTCCATTTATTTTAGTTTTAGTTCTTAGTTTCCCCCAAAATCTAATTATTCATTAGCCTTAGCTTTACAAAGCAACAATAGATTACAGTAGGTTGACGTTGGTCTCTGTGGTTCGACAATCTTTTATATTACTTCGATATTTCCGTGCACTTGCGGAATTTATCCATTACCTACATCAAAGGAAGTATGTCAAAGAGATACTCAAGAGATTCAGTATGGATGATTCGAATCCTGTATCCTCACCTGTAGAACCAAATGTGAAGTTGGAGAAGAATGGAGAGGAAGAAAAAGTTGATGTAACTTTGTTCAAGCAAATTGTGGGATCTCTGATGTATTTATGCAACAGTCGATCTAATATAGGTTTCATTGTCGGATTAGTAAGCAAATATATGAGTGAACCAAGAGTGCCACATATGAAGGCTACAAGAACAATCTTGAGATATCTGAAGGGTTCGATAAGCTGTGGAATACTATTTCGACGAAATTATAAAGATAAAGAAGCAATAGTTAATTGTTTTTTAGATGTTGATTGGTGTGGAGATAAGGAAGATCGAAGAAGCATAACTGGATATTTCTTTCAAGTATTTGGTTCCCCAATATCATGGTGTTCGAAGAAGCAACCTATGGTGGCATTATCATCTTGCGAAGCTGAATATATAACAGGATCCTATGCTTCTTGTCAAGAAATTTAGATTAAATGAGTACTTGAAGAAACATCTGTCGAAGTGAAGAAACCGCTGGTGTTGCAAATCGACAACAAGTCAGCTATAAATCTGGCGAAGAATCTAGTTCTGCATGGAAGAAGTAAACATATCGAAGCTATGAAGCTATGGAGTGATATTATAACTTTATTTCGCAAAAAACCCTAGGCTATATTCATCAAAAATCTTCCAAAAGATATTCATCAAACGTCATTTTTGCAACAGGTTTGTTCTTCACTGAATCGTTAGTTTGAATATTCATCAACATTAATTTTTCACTGTTTTTATTTATCATTTTGTTTAGGGTTTATTCGTTAATTTGTCTATTGTTCATTTTGCTTCATCTTTATTCGTTACTATTGATAGTTATGGGTGATTCAACAAGCACCTCCCATACAATATCTGCTGCAAACTGTTAATACACAAAGTCGTAAAAAAAACTAGAGGTGCCACGATGTATACAAAGGTGAAAAAAGCTAACGAATCTGGTATTTGACACCCAGGTTATAGTTGATGCAAAAACCGACAAGGTTGAAGGTGAAAAAGTTGATGATTTTTTAGGTTACATTGCGTTACAAGGTAGAAGTAAAGTGAGTATTTTGGTAAACAATTGACATAACATTGACGATGAGCTTAAAAATTACACATGGTATGATATTACAATATTTATCTTGTATCATATCATTTATTTTACAAGTATATTTTTTGTGCAATACTAATAACATCTCTATTGTGTAAACATAGAATAACTTAACTTTTACTCTAGACAATGAATACGAGAAGAAGAAAGTTCTTACTTATTGTGGTGAGCATTGGAGGGGGTTTAAGACACAGCTCACCCATGATTATATTAAACATCATAAAGAACCACCTCCATACGTGGTATATTCATTTATTGATCAAGCTACTTGGGAGAAATTTGTAAAGTCTCACAAAATGCCAAAAAGGAAGGGAAAACCGAGCTAGAAATATTTATCCACATATGTTGTCTCGTGGAGGATATCGAAGAATTGAACAAATTTTTATGGGCGAAAAAAAATAGAAGAAGAGCTGGAAGATTCTATAAGTTTTGATCGAAGTCCATCTCCATCATCATGCCATGATAAATGGAAGAGGGCATGCCAAAGAAAAGACGACAACTACACATCAGAAGCTACGCGCGAAGTGGCTCAAAAGATTGTAAGTAGATACTTTTTTCAAGAATGTTTATTTTAGTTAAATTAATTTGGTAATTAAGATAAAATTTAATGTGTTGTAGGATGATATTGTTGAACAAACCAAAGCCAGCCTCTTCACTTCACAAGGTCGTCATGACATCTTGCTTGAAGCGATTGGAATGAAGAAGCATCATGGGCTTGTCCGTGGTCTTGGTAGAGGCATTGGCTTCAAGGAATATTATGGACACTGTCAATCATGATTGAAATTGATTAAGAGAGAGGTTGAAGAGATTGTTGTTGTTAAGTTGGGGGAGCCAAGGGATAAGCTGAGGGAAAGGTTCTTGGAGGAGGAGAGGGATAAGTTGTGGCAGAGGGTGCATGAGAAGTTCTTGGACAAGGAGAGAGAAAAGTTGTTGTAAACAGTGCATGAGAAGTTTTTGCAGGAAGAGAGGGAGAAGTTGTTGAAGGAGGTGCGAGAGACTGTCCAGAAGGATCAAGAGGAGCGAGATAGGATGAATGAGAAGAAGAAGACTGAGAAGTGTACCCGCGATGTTCTTGAGGTATAAGTTGTATTTTGTTGTTATTATTGTCTGCATATTTCAGTTTTGGATTGTATTTATGTTGTTTTCATGATGCAGACATTGAGTTCGTTGGGTATACTCATCCTTACAAATTCAAAACAGATGGAGATTAGAGAGAATCTAGTTGAGAATGTGGCGGGTGGTACAAGCGCGACACATAGTTTTTCTTCCAACCAGGGCAGTGTTGAACCCTCACCACCAAATCAAGATCCACTTTAGAGGCTAGAAATGATGATGCCGAGTATTGAAACAATTTGTATGGGTTTAAAATTAAGTCAAGATCCATTTTTTCCATTGTTTCTTAACAAGACTTCGTTAAATGAATTTATGATGGGAGATGAGGAAATAGACAAGTCCATAATGCAATTTTGGTGCTCGTAAGTAGTGTTATGTTGATTTTTTTATATACATATGTTCTTGTACTTTAACACAAAGATTTGACCTTGCAGGTACATCCATGACTTTTGTTTAGAAAGGAATCTTCTAAACAAGTATTGTATCTTGGATGCTGCAAAAATTGCTCTTACTCGCAATTCTCCAGGTCATGAAGTTAGAAACTACGGACAAAATATGTTGATGGAGAGAGGGATCATCAAATATTGTTATTTGGCCCTATTTTACTGCGAGTAAGTAATATATTAATTTTTTTCATTTATAAATCAATTTTATCCATATTATTAATTATTCTGAATGTTCATGCAGCCGACATTAGCAACTACTTGTCATATGTCCCAAGAAAAACAGTATATAGTGCCTGAAGTTGTGATCAACGCTTTGAATGGGTAAGTTGTATTATTTCTTATACTCAAGTTTAACTTTAGAATTGAAGAGTTTTCATGTCATGTTTAATTTTAACCTACACGTGTAGAGCGATGGAGGAATATAATGTGCGAAGAAGAAATCTAATCGATAGAAAGCCAAACTTTAATTACCTATGAGTAAGTATAGTAATTGTTCTATTTGAAATTCTATTTGAAATTGTATTAATTCTTGTGGATATTATGTCATGAGATATATGCTTCATATTGTCTCTAAGGGCATTACACAAGGATGTATGAAGAATAAGGTATTAGCTTAATCTATGTTAAGTATACTTCTTAAACTAATTAAGTTTGTTGTTTTTAGTTTAAATTTTGTTCTAATTGTAGGAGCTTAGCAACCAAAAACCGTATTTAAAAGAAGAAATTGATGATATCCGATCTCGTTGGACAAGTGTCTTCATATCTCTTTATGAAGCTTGATATCAAGAACAATAGTTTCTGTTGATTGATAACAATGTTATTTTGTAAACAAAAGTTTACTTATTTTGTCTTGATGATAACAATGTTATTTTGTTGTTACTTAAATAAATAGACTTTTAAAAAAAACATAAATTTGATATTTTTATTAAATAAAATTGATATGATCTGACCTCAAATAGAGTAGATTATAAGCCTGTGTAAATCGGTTTGGTCTATTTTCATATTTAAATTTTTTTAACTTTTGTCTTTTAACTCATAAAAGAAATATTTGATATTTGATAAGTGCACGGTAAGTAAAATAAGAAATGTTGCCATGCCAATTTTTTCATAACGTGAAATGCGCACTTACAGAAACAAGATATGTATAAAATAATAACGCAGCCATGTACGTGCGGATATATGGTCTTCCATGAAGATAGATTAATATAATCATAAAAGTTTGAATATTTTTCAAGAGAAATAGTGTTGAAAGCATTACTTTAGCTTATGATTCGACAGCATAAAACACTCTTCTGTTGTAATAATTTCAAAAAGAAGTGACAGTGAGAGTGATGTTCTAATTAAATGCATTGTAGTTTTCATTTATTTTGACTCTCTTCTAATGTTGGCCATGAATTGTTCAATAAAATTAATTAACTATGTTAGGGTTAACCCCACCAATTGGAATAGAGTTTTTTTTATTGTAATCAAGAATCTGTATTATATATTAATCATAAACATGTCCTTGCAGACGGCAAGACGATCAAGGTCATATATAGTCTTAGTGGAACATTAAAGAAAATTTGGCCATTTCAGAAATGTGGTTGAGATTAATTAATCATTACAAAATCACTTTCTAACGTCATGCTTGATCTTATTTATAAGGATATGTTAATCTTATTTATAATTATATGTTCATGGTATATATCGTGCAATATACAATTCTTAACATACTCTTTCACATGATTAGATATTTGAAGCGTGAAAATAAATAGTAGATGATCCGATATCAGAAATATGATAGTAAGTTAAAGGCTAAAATTGATGAGCTGGAAAAAGATAAAGAAAGACGTCTGACAGAAGGGCAAGGTTCAGGGATCAAGGATACTAGTGAGAAAAATAATATCAATTGTGATTTTCAAATGAAATTTCTTGAGGTAATATATAATTATGAAATTAAATTCGTGTAATTTATTGAATTGATATATATATATATATATATATATATATATATATATATATATAGAGAGAGAGAGAGAGAGAGACACACACATTAACAATGTCATATTTATTATTGGTTTCGGGCATTTCAACTTGTCAGCTATATTTATCGTCACCGACTTATCACATAGTTGGCAAGGGAAAAGTGCATAACAGTTTGGGAGATTTACTTCACCATAGACCGCTCCCTGATGGACATTTGAAAGTATCGGTTGATGTTGCATTAGATCTGGATGCATTGTTACCGATACCTGACGTTGTTTCAGAGACAACATTGTTGCGAGAAGCAATAGGATCGTTTGGTTTGTTGCATGGCCCTCAGACCTCATTATCATAGATGATCAGGTATGGTGAAAACTCCAATGAAGATGAAACTAAAAAGTTTGTTTAGAATACATCTTGAGCTTTCTAAAAAGTCCAAGAAACTCCAATGAAGATGAAACTAAAAAGTTTGTTTAGAATACATCTTGAGCTTTCTAAAAAGTCCAAGAACACCCAAAAATGTTGAAAATTGAGCAAGATACAAATTGTGCAACTTGAGCATTTTTGAGGAGGTGCATGAAGGAAAATACTTAGCAAAAGCAAATATTTTTCAAATGGGCCGAAGATTTTATGATTCAAACTTGATCATGAGATTATCCATGACTTCCATGCTGCATGCCACGCCCTCTATCCTCTTTTTTTTTTTTTTTGAATTAAATAACTTAAATTCAAATTTAATTAAATAAAATACAAAAAATAAAATATAAGGCAAGTTGGGCTTGATATTTGCATGGCTTGGGGTCCAAGATAGCTCATTACAAGCTGTCAATTTCTTGCAAGAAGATTGAGGAAGAGATTGATCAAATTTTGAAAGATTTCATGCAAATTTCTAATCAAATATTCTCCATTTAAAGAAAATATTTTTTCTTAATGCCTTGACCTAATTCCACTCTCCTATATATACCTAGCATTCTTACAAGACAAGGAGACCTTTTGGGACAGCTCTTACACGGATTGCCAGCCTCTCACAAACCCTAAAAACCTCTCAAATTTTTCAAGAAGTTGGCAAACTCGTGTTCTACTTTCCAGCCACTTTCAGTCACTTTTAAGCATTCCATTGTGCTCCTGAGGTAAGTCTGAGTAAGTAAGCATCATTATACATGATCATAACACGTTAAAACATGTCATACTGCTTTGATTTTCATTTTTCTTTGAATTCGTGTTTTACGTTTGAGTGTGATTTGCTTGCAACTAATGTTTCTAATATGTTTATAGCATAATATAGAACAGATCTGGGCAGTCGTTTGAAATTTTCCATGGCTTAATCGCTAGTTGCCATTGTTAGGGCATAACCTGGAGGAGCTTCGTATCTATAGTTCTAGGCGGATTCAGAATGAACTAACACCACCAATCGATTCGTAGCCCTCGAATTAGGGGGATACGACACCCTTGTTGCGTTCATACTGTTTATTTTGTAGGTTGATGTTTGAAGCAAACCGGAGAAGACGACCGGAGCTTTGCTCCGGCGCTTCTGACTCAGAGGCCAATAACACTTACATATTTATGGGTCCAAAAGGATTAATGGATGTATCACCGCCCCAGCGGTTCACCTTGCGCGCACTATGTCATTCTCTCTATTAGGTCGTGGGTTCAAACCCCACCTTTTGCCTTTTATTTTCACTATTTGCTTTGCAGGTTTCCAGATCTCTAGAAGTAACGCCTCCAGAAGCTCCAGCTTCTGGGTCCTCTCCAACACCAGAAGCTCTAGCTTCTAGGACTCCCAGCACTGTAAGCTCCAACTCGGGCCCCGGCCAATCCTCCGAGCTCCACTGGATGGCCCCAGATGAGAAGTCCCCAGAAACTCCAGTTTCTAGACGTCCCAGATCCAGAGTCTCCAGAAGCTCCAGCTTCTGGACCCTTTCCGGCCAGACGGTCCAGGCTCCGACTAGATCTTCCCAGACGGAACCCCAAAGCTCCGACTAGGCGCCTCAGCAATAGAATCCCAAGCTCCGACACGGGCGCCTCAACAATAGAACCCCTAGAAGCTCCAGCTTTTGGGCGCCTCCAGCAACAGAACCCCTAGTAGCTCCAGCTTCTGGGATAGCTTCTACCATAAGCTCATTTTTTTGTTCTTTCCCATATTTTTATTTATTTTCTACTTTTCTTTTTTAATTAATTAATTTAATTAGTAATTAGGTTAATTAATTAGGTTAATTAATTAGGTTAATTAGATAATTTCACAAATACCTTTCTTTTAATTGATTTAATTAATTTAATTTAAGTTAGTATTCACTAATTTTTCTTAATTAATTAAAATCAACTAGAACTAGGTTATTTTCACATAAACTCTAATTTTCAAAAATACCAAAAATATTAGGACTACTTTTCTCTTCTGCTATTTATTTTTCTTGCATTTTTTAATTCTAGAAAGGATGTATAGGTTGCAAGTTTTATCATGTAATAGAGTAGATTTTACTTTCCGCATTTAGTTTCCGCACCTCCTATTATGTATCTGCCCCAAAGCCATGTAATAGCGTAGGACCCTTTACATTTCTGCAATTTACTTTCTGCACCTATTAAACTGCTAGTAACTAGGCGTGTATGGCAAGATAAAAATCAACATAGATCACTAATCACAAGATAAATATCTAAAAACAATACACTCTTCTCACACATGCACCCCCTAGGGTATTCTCTCTCGTTGCCTTATAAATGGTCAAGTCCCTCGAACGTGGGGGTACTTAGCACGGTTGCCTACGAAATACCATCACAGTCCCTTTGACTTAAAAGATCATAGTCCCTCGATGTTGCCTACGAATACATGATCTCGTCCCTCGGTTGTTGCCTACGAAAAGATGATGATCGTCCCTACGAATGTGCTAGGATATCCCTACAAGTTGCCTTCTATGACCATCCGATGTCCCTTCGAATGTCCCTTTACATCCAACGAATAAAGTTACCTACCAACTAATGGTATGGATAGCTTTATTCTAAAGGAAAGCAAAACAACACGAAAACGACCGTTCTAAGTAGGTAATAAGTCTCTTTTGGTTGCTCAAATTAAAACATCTTTTTACACCTCACACTTTTCTCAAAAAAAATCTTTTCAAAACACTTTGTATACATTCCAGCGTGAATCATTACAAAGTCCTTTCCAAAAACAAAACATTTCCAAACACTTCGTATACATTCCAGCGTGAATCATTACGAAGTCAAAGTGAAATGCCTTTTCAAAAATCTTTTCAAACACACACACAAAAAAAACAAGTCATAAAGTGAGCTAAAGCAATTAAGAGCCCGTAGATAACTACGGATGAAAAGGGTGCTAACACCTTCCCTTTTCATAACCAACTCCCTTACTCAGAGTCTTAAGAAGGTATTTTCCTGTTCTTTTTGCCTTCCCATAATTGGATAAAAGAAAAGTCGGTGGTGACTCTTGCTATCCGCAATATTTGCGATCAAACGCAAAACAAACAAGTCAGTTCTCCCATCGTGTTACACTCTGCACCAAACATATAAGGCGAAGAACCTAAGTTGGATTCAGCCCGACGTTTCGCCACAACTCAGCTCAATGCCTTGGTTCAAGATATTTTATTTGGACCTGCTCAGGTATAGACCCTGGGTTTTGCCACGGTCAACCTCGCTAAGGCTCTGCACCTACTCGGTCAACCTGCTAGGGGCTCTACACCAAACATATAAGGCGAAGAACCTTAATTGGATTCCCCCCAACGTTTTTCCACAACTCGGCTCAATGCCTTGGTTCAAGATAATTTGTTTGGACCTGCTCAGGTATAGCCCCAACGTTTCTCCATGGTCAACCTCGCTAAGGCTCTGGACCTACTCGGTCAAACTGCTAGGGGATCTGCACCAAACATATAAGGTGAAGAACCTTAGTTGGATTCCTCCCGGCGTTTTGCCATAACTCGGCTCAAATGCCTTGGTTCAAGATATTTTGGTTGGACCTCCTCAGGTATAGTCCCGGCGTTTTGCCACAACTTGGCTCAAAGCCTTGAGACATTTCAATAAGCTTGTTCAGGTATGACCTGGAAAAGCAAAGCCTTGAAAAAGGACTCGGTGCTGGCCTGCTTGCAAAGAATGAGTATTCCTAATGCATTCTAAGCTTCATGACCTATAGCCCGGAAAAACCTATATGTTGCATGTCGGGATAATAATAATAAGGTCGGCTTAAGCAAATAGAGGATTGTGCATTTTTATTAAAGTCTTCATGGCTTCCAGTAAACCATTTGACTTGGGAGGCTTCTATATCACACATCTCTGTTCACGCAGTTAAAGCATAAATGTAATTCATACAAATAGGATAATTAAGCATCTGAATTAAAGTTTAAGTTACAGAATACAAAGTACCAAATTTAAAGATCCCAAAGGGGAAATTTTCTGTAGGGTTTACAAAATGCACCCACCAAAAAAGGGTGATTGACTTGAAACAATCCTTCAAAGGAAATAAAAACAGATAAAACTAAGTGGATTTGGGGGGTGAGGTGTCCGCATTTTGTGGTCCTTCATCTTCTCCATCGTTATCATCGACTCACCAACTTCCCGTCCACTATGACCTTGATAAAGTCAACTTCGGAGAGGTTAAGCTCGGGATACAGATAGACAACCTGGTCTTTTGCTCGGTCGAAGGGCCATGTCTCCAGCATTAAGAACATCCAGCCAAGATTTGTCCAAAGCCTATTTGAGTTATGAGCAGGACTTTTCAGAAGCTTGTAGGCCGGTTGATAACTCGGCAGCAGAAGCCTTCATCAAGGAAAGCTCCTTCTCCAAGATGTTCACCTTCTCGCCAAGATCTTTCTCCAAGGCCTTTGCTTTTTCATCACTTTCATGTGCTTTGGACTTAAGAAATGAGTTTGCTTCAGTAAGAGACTTTTCGTTCTCAATTAGCCTCTCGTTCTCTTTTTCCAGCTCAGAATGCTTCTTGTCAGTAACGTCCCCGGACTAAAATAGTCCCTGGGCCAGAACAGCACACCTCATCAAATATGAGCTTAAGTTCTATGTGATCTTCTGAGGCCCGAGGCTCTTCACCTTGCTCACGTCCTCGGTAGCGTTGAGATGGTCGTATAGGAACTTTATGCCGTCAAAATCGGCGGACCAGAACTTGTTCTCGGTTGAAGGAAGCGTTGAATTGTCATCGACTTCTCTCATCAGAGTGGAGACCTCCTAGTCGACTTCATTCACTTTATTAGTCATCACGGTTTTAAACTTCGTTGGAGCATTCTCATCAGTCAGTTCAGCCTCTAGGGGCACTTGCTTGGAGATGTCGTGATCACCACGGTTTCCAATGTGCCCGACTTAGTACCCGTGGTCTTTTTCTTTTTAGGCATGCGGAATTCCAAGCCAGCTAAGTCTGATTTAGCCTCAGAGGGGCCACCAGCCAGGAAGTACGAGTTGCCTCCATCAACTTTTTCTATTCTTTCACTTACATATCAGTCATCTTATCAACATGTGGAAAAACATGGAAAAAGGTCAGTCAAAGAAAAATGGAACTTGGCGTATAGGCAAGGTATAAAAAGACTCACCCAAGAAAGCTGGGATTTCATCATAAGGTAGTGACAATAAGTTCCTAACTCTGATCGGGCGGAAAGAATTTAAAATTCCAAGAGATTGAGTTTCTGAGTCGCTTAATGCATCATAGTCAAAACCAGAAATAGGGATTGGGTTACTTGTCCAGTACAAGGGAAATTTGGAGTGCCCATCAATGCGATAGTTGACCTGTGGACACCGAGGACCACACCTAACCCAGAGAAAACTCTCTTTGCAACCTTTGAAATTGGAGGTGTAGGCTTGGAGGAAGCTCCTTTTTGGGATACCGCTTAAAGAAACCTAGCTTCTAGAGTCCGTATTATTTACTTCATAAAAGGAGAAAAATAGGCCTATGGTTGGGGTTATGTTCAAAGCCATACAACTTAACTCGAAGGCTCTTATGAACCCCCAGCTATTTGGTCAAAGTTTTGAGGGGGCCACGTTTGGTGTTCGAAGTATGTCAGATTCAAAGTTAGTGAATGGCAAGCTAATGTTTATTTCTTCCAATACCCCGACTTAAAAGTTAAACAACTCAGGGTTTACTCCTTTGGGCCGAGACATGCAAACACACTCCCCGATCTCACAAGCCTCAAGGATAACGTCATCTCTGTTTCCTGTGGAGGAAATATTCTAGAGAGAGTGGAGCGTTGCGATTTCTACGTCTTTGATAAGGCTCTATTTGAAGCATAGAACTTCCGCTCTGAATGATTTGTTGGTTTCCATCAGTAGCTCCACGGAACCTGAAGAGTCAGGGTCAAAATCATTATCAAAGGTTAGAACTTCATAATTTATCTTGTTCATAACCATCTCTAGTTCCTCTACCCCTAGGGTTTCCGTCATCTCTTGCATGCATTCCTCCCACAAGACCCTATGCTCATCGTTATTCAAATGTTTCATATGGCCTAAATCGTCGCATTCTCTAATGGAAACCATCCTATAAGTAAAATAAAGGAAAAGAAAGATGGAGGAAGGAGAATGAATACTTGGAAATAACGATTGAGGAAGTTGGAGAGTTACGGATTTGCAGGTGGTAGCAGAGGTTTTGTGGAGAGGAATGAAAAAGGAAATATGTTTTCAAAAAGGGGAAAAGAACGTTATAAAAGGAAAATAAGAAGAGGTAGCGTGTTGGCATTGAAAACCCTCTATGGTAATCATTATACCTATGACAGGGTAGGTGACTGTTCAGTGAAATTAGGGGATGTAACACACGCGCTCACAAGTCATCAAAAACCGACGTATATCTCAGCTAAAATTTATGTTCCTTATCGACCACAAAACTTCAAAACATGAAGTCGTGTGCTCGGTGGGCTTATCAACATACATTAAATCCTAACCGAGCTATAAATATGGAAAGGATGATGCCAGAGCATGAGCCGAGTATGCAGCACACACGAATAGGCGTAAAGAGACAAAATACTAGCCAAGTATGGTCCTCGACCATTTGGTAGGAAGGAAGCAGAGTATGAGCCGAGTATGGTCCTCGGCCAGATAGTAGAAAGAAGGTGGAGTATAAGCCGAGTATGGTCCTCGACCAAATTATACATATGAGGGAAGAGTACGGCCCAAGTACATACCTCGGCTTAAAGCGCCATGATCCAAGCCGGCACCGTTACAGCCAACCCGGAGCTTTAAAAGGATTGTAACTGCCACCTTAAAAGCTTGACGGCGCACGTTACAAAGGAAGTAATGATAGAGGCTGTAATACGGTGAACTGACCTTTTTTAGGATTTTTTGTATCCAAATGTGCGGATAGCAAGAGTCGCCACCGACTTTTATTTTTATCCAATTAAGGGAAGGTAAAAGTACAGAAAAAGACCTTCGTTAGATTCTGAGTACGGGAGAATGGTTATGAAAAGGGAAGGTATTAGCACCCCTTTCCATCCGTAGTTATCTACGGGCTCTTAGTTGCTCTTAGATCACTTTTGAAAAATTGTGCTTTCTGTGTGTTTGAAAGATGTTTTGAAAAGGCATTTCGCTTTGACTTTGTAATGATTCATGTAGGAATGTATACAAAGTGTTCGGAAATGTTTCGTTTTTAGAAAAAGAACTTTGCAATGATTCACGCTGGAATGTATACAAAGTGTTTTGAAAGTGTGAGGTGTGAAAAGTTATTTGTTTTGAGCAAGCAACTAGAGACTTATTACCTACTCGTAATTTAATCGTTGCACTTCTACATTCCTTTAGAATAGCGCTAGCCGTACCATTAGTTAGTAGGTAGCTCCATTCTGGATGTAAGCGGACAATCGAAGGGACATCGGATGGTCATAGAAGGCAACTTGAAGTATCCTAGCACATTCGAAGGACGATCATCATTTTTCGAGGCGACAATCGAGGGTCAAGATCATGTATTCGAGGCGACATCGTGGGTCTATGATCTTTGTATCGAAGGGACTATGATGATTTGTTTTGGAAGGCAACGGTGCTAGAATACCTCGCTCGAGGACTTGACCATTGGAATCGAAAGGCAACGAGAGAGAATAACCCTAAGGGGTGCATGTGTGAAAGAGTGTGTTGATTTCAGAATATATTATCTTGCAAATTAGTGTGAGCTATGTCCAATTATTATCTTGCCATACACGCCTATTTACTAGCAATTGATAAGAGTGCGGAAAGTAAAATGCGGAATGTAAAGGTGCGGAAAGGTAAACCTACGCTATTACATGGCTTTGGGGCAGATACATAATCAGAAAATGCGGAAAGTAAAAGTCCTAGATTAAACTATTACATCCCATGAGCAGTTACATTATTGGAAAATAAAAGAAAAAATGGAAGAAACGTCTGTATCGGATCAACCTGTGCAAAGATGAGAAAATCGGAAAATATGATGAAATCGAATAAGAGGAAAATGTTAGTAAAAATGCAAATTTTAATATGGAAAAATTACTACATGCTGGAAATAAGATAAATAAGCTAAGATAATTTTTTGGGAATTTTTGGAAAAGGTTTAATAATTAAAATGCAATTTATAATGATTTAAATGCTAAAATAAAAATAAAATAAATATGCATGCAAAAATTATATTTTTTAATTTATTAAATTAAATAAACATTTTTGTGAAAATAATGTAAAAAGAAAAAATATTTTTGGTATTTTTAATATGCAGAATAAAAATTATGAAAAGAATTAAAATGATGCAAAATATTAAAATAGAAGAAAATATGAAAAAATAATTGAGAAAAGTGTAAAGTTGTAAAAGAGAAAAGAATTGGTCCTGGCATGGTTTGAACCTGTGACCTTTGAGGGAATCTCCTCCATTCAGTGCCTTAACCGCTACGCCATCATGTCTTTTGTGTCTGGAAAATACAAGGAATTGTTTATAAACACACGCGTGTCACTGATTTCTGAATTCAACGCACAGTCAGCCTGGTGGACCCCAGTTTGAATATATGAGCGAATCGAAGCATCGGTGGTGCCACGATGCCTCGCGGTCAACATCGATCAACGACAGCAGGGCCTAGCTCGTCGTCTCTCGACTAGTCCGCCGTTCACGCAAAATCGCGAAATAAAAGCAAAGAAAACCCTATCCACCTATTTCGACCCTTACGAGTTCAATGGTGGTGTCATTTTGATTGAAAAGCGTCAGAATGATTGAGCTTGGTTAAAATGCCCTAGACATGGCATCTCACGATTCTAACGTCCAAACTCAACAGCGATGGCCCAGATCGATCCCTTGACATCTCATGATCATGATAAAAGCATTAGAATCCATGGAAACAAGCAGATAATAAAAGTGCAAAAATCAGAAAAGTTTGAATGTATATGTATGTATATGCATCGATTTAGCTTGCCTTGATCAATGATAAGAGGGTATACTTACTCTACCTTACCCCTAGAACACGATTGGATGCTTGAGAGAGGCTGGAAAGGGCTGGAATTTGAATATGATTTTTGCAACTTTCTTGGAAAATTTTGACAAAGTAAGGGCTTGTTTTTAGGTTAGGATTCGTTCTTGATGCTGGCTGCAATGTTTGATATTTATAGGAGTTTTTGGAATGCAAAGAGAGTGAAAAAAGATTGCCCATTGAATGTGAAAATATTTTCTCTTTAAAACAAATCAAATTTTCTTGAAAATTTGATTTTCCTTCCATGTGCAAGCAAATCACGAAATTGGCAAGTTTGGTGGGCTATCTTGGACCTCAAGGAAGATATAAATCCAATCCATTTGAAAAAATAAATTGTTTTCATATTTTATATAATTTAATTTTGAATTAAATGTTCTAAAATTCAAAAATAAATCAATAAAATAGAAAATTGCCATGGCCAAGCATTTATGGGTCACAAATAATGTCATGAACAAGTTTGGATCAAAAGATTATAGGCCCATTTGGAAAATTTTGCATTTTGACCAAAATGTCCTTTTGTGCAATTGTCCAAAATTGCCCAACTTCTGAATAGTGTATCTTGCTCAATTTTCCATATTTTTGAGAGTTCTTGGACTTTTTGGAAAGCTCTAGGAGTCCTCTAACCAATGTCTTTGGTCTCACTTCAATTGGAGTTACCATGCTCAATATATGTTCAAAACAAAAAGTTGACTTTTTGTTGACTTTGAAAAGGACCTGTAATGTTTTGAGCTATACCTCTCAAATGAAGCATTTTTTGGACATTCTTGTGAGACATGAAGTTGTAGAGAATTGAATTTCCTTCAAAACAAGAGGTGGTGGAAAAATTTCTGAGAAAGTATGAGAAAGTTATGATCAGTCAAAGTTCAGTTGACTTTTCACCTAGAAACCCTAATTTAGAAAGTTTGACTTTTGAGCAAATCTTGAGTTTTCTTGATGAATCATGATCAACCCTTGATCAAATGATGAATGTAACTTCAAAATGAGGATGTTGACCAAAATCGAAGTTTTGGTATATGTTGACCACAGTTGACTTTTGACCATACCGATTTTCGACCATCGAGCAATTATGCGAAATTGGACTTGTGAAGCTTGAAACTTGACATGGAGAATCTTTGAAGCATATGAGGAAGCATGAAAACCATTGGAGGTGTTAGAAGTCCATCTGGATCTGAGGAATGCCAAACCCTAGTTTGGGTTGATTGTATAGGAGAGTGTTCATCTGATCAACTCTTGAGGAATCCTTGAGCATGGATGTATGGAATGTCTTGAGAAATATGAGGGCAAATTTTGGGGTATGACAGCTGCCCCTGTTCAATCTTCTTGTACTGGAAGGGATAGATTGGCATGCTTTGCCTTTCGAGACCTGGAGGTAGAAGATGATTGAACACTCGAGTACACCTGAAAATTTGCACTCGCTGTTGGTGATGATGCGGGAATGGGCTTATAGATGCCATTTGGAGAGATTGGAGACTTCGCTGGGGAATGAGTCGTATGCTAGACTCGAGACCGTTGTATAGGAGATGGGCTTAGGATGCCATCTGGAGGGATTGATACTGGGGAGTGAGCCGTACGCTAGGCTCTGTAGATGTTTCTGAGAGGAGATGGGCTTAAGATGCCATCCGGAAGGAGTCGTACGTTAGACTTCGCGCTCGCTTTTGAATGAAGTTATTGGTTTGTATTGATTTTTTTTAAACCAAATATGCAGCATTCTGAAAATGGAGAAATGTTGGCAAGTAGTCGGAGATGGGCTTAAGATGCCATCCAAGGCAACTGAGTCGTACGCTAGACTCTCGTAGTTGCTGTTGATAATAAGAGAGGGTAAGATGTGGATATTTCCCTGTTGTGCATCGGGTGTTGATCCACTGCCTGTTATCGGAGGATAACTTGTGATCGTTCGGATAAGTTTTCCCGTCTGGCTTCGGGTATTAATCCTGGATCCGTTGTTGGAGAACAACGAGGTTGGTCGTTCAGATAGTTTTCCCGTCTGGCTTCGGGTATTAATCCTGGACCTGCTTGCGTCAGCAATGACTTTTACCTGTTTTTGGCAAAATACGAGAAATTTTTGATAGAATATTTGTTAGTCTTATGCAGAGTATGATGCATGATAATGCGTATGAATGATATATGCACAAATTATGATATTCATGAATAATGTAAGAATGATGAATGCTGTAGTATTTCAAAACATATCCATCTTGAGGAAGATGGGAATATCCCGCTTGAGAATTTCTGACTTCTGCTTGGGGATGAGACGGATCGGAAACCTTGAGGAGGAACGTAGCTTTGAATCCTCCGATGCACTATCTGACCAAGTCTCGAGCCTAGACACTGTTGTGGATGGGAAAGTTCGAGGAATGTGCCGCCAAAGATCCTGTTCATGGACCCTGCTGGGGAAAAAATCAGGCAGCACTCTACTGGGGAATAAAGGATGTAGATTTCCTCCGATGCACTATCTGACCAAGTTTCAAGTCTAGATACCGTTGCGGATGGGAAAGACTGAGGACCGTGCCGAGGATCTTGTTCATGGACCCTGCTGGGAAAATTCAGGAGGCGCTTCGTCGGGGAGAGTTATGAGGTACTCTACTGGGGAATCTTGTGCATAGATTCTGCTGAGGAGTAATTGGTAAACCGTCTGGAGGCCGGATTGGAAAGATCTGGAGCTCGTCGAAATCTCGGGCTGGGGAAAAAGGGGTGTAGGTTTCCTCCGATGCACTATCTGACCAAGTCTCAAGTCTAGACGCTGCTGCTGCCGGGGAAAGGGATTTGTTGAAATGCATCCTGTTGAGGACAAATGTCTCTGCTGGAGATAAAGAGTTACTGCTTGGAGACTGATGTAACATGATTCTAGTTGAGTGGAATTAATGCTCGTGGACTGACACATACTCCGCCGGGGAAGGTTTGTGGTGAGTGACACCTCTGTGGGGATTATACTCGGCAGGGGAATGTATGGGTGACTTTCGTCATCATCTCAATTCCTGGAGCCTGTAGTAATTACTCTTGTATGTTCACTTTTCGTATGTTTGCGAATGGATTTTTATTGTCGGATGCGTATAAACATTCAAAGCAGACATTTGGACTTTATGCAAACAACGACAAACAGAATTTGTAAAGAGAAAGAAACTTGCATTTATTTGAAAGATGGCGTATGGCCAAGTAGTTTGTACAAGAGAAAAGTAAAAGGCTATGCGGAAACAATCTCGTTAAGTTCCAACTATGCTAGTACTCATATATATCAACTATCTCATCTCCTTGCATCGAGAAAGTGATTGAATTGATCTTCGCCATTTGAACTTGATGATAGTAGTAGTGAGGTAGGTGATCGGACGAGACATAGTCGTACGCTTAAATCTAACTTTTGCCTAGACCGCCTTTCGGGTTTTCGGTCTGGATACCCTTTTTGCCCAAGCCGCCTTTTCGGTTTTCGACTTGCCGGTGTACATATTTTCATATATATCCTTAACTTTTGAACCCTTTTGGTTCGCCAGGATGCCTTATTTTTGCCTAGGTTCGTCGACCTAGCGGGTCTCTTTATGCGTAGTATTTTTGACTATGTCTGCGTTCACGGTGTGGGAAGTCTTCACCATCCATGGTGCTAAGTATCATAGCTCCGCTGAAAATCTTGTCTTGACTACAAATGGTCCCTCATGGGTGGGAGTCCATTTGCCCAGGATCACCTTGTGGAAGAATGATGCTTGACTACTAGGTCACCGACTTGGTACACTCGATGCTTGACCTTCTTGTTAAATGCTCGATCATTCGCTTCGATAAATCTGTCCATGGCGGATGGGCGAGTCGTTTCTCATCAATCGGGTTAATCTGGTCAAGGCGTGGACCCAATCATCTTCGTCTCTCTGCGTCTGGAGGACTACGGTTGAGGGTCCGAACCTCAATTGGTAGGGCGGCTTCCATACCGTATACAAGAGAGAAGGGTTGCCTGTTGATGTTCCGTCTTGTGGTGCGATAACCATGAAGAGCAAATGGTAACATCTCATGCCAATCTTTGTAAGTCCTTTGTCATCTTACGATAATCTTCTTAATGTTCTTATTGGCGGCTTCCACCGCGCCATTCATCTTAGGCCGATAAGGAGAAGAGTTGTGATGCTTGATCTTAAACTGCGTGCAGAGTTCGGTGATCATCTTGTTGTTGAGATTGGAACCGTTATCCGTGATAACCCTTTCAGGAGTGCCATACCGACAGATAAGATTATGCTTGATGAATCGAGCCACAACATTCTTGGTAACAGATGCGAATGAGGCTGCCTCTACCCACTTGGTGAAATAGTCGATTGCCACAAGGATGAAACGATGTCCATTGGAAGCCGTGGGCTTGATTTCTCCAATCATGTCAATGCCCCACATTGCAAAAGGCCAAGGAGCATTAAAACATTAGTCTTTGGAGGTACATGCACTTTATGCATCGTCGACACTTGTGACAAGATCGAGCGTAGCGGTGACAATCAGCTTCCATGGTGGACCAATAGTAACCTGTTCTCAAAATCTTCTTAGCCATCGTATGCCCACTGGAGTGAGTACCAAATGTTCCTTCGTGTAATTCTTCCATGATACGTTCCGCTGTTCTCCGGTCCACACAGCGTAGTAAGCACAGATCGTGATTGCGCTTGTACAAGATGCCGTTGCTGAGGAAGAATTTGGATGCAAATCTTCTCATGAACTTCTTATCATTTGAGATGCCCTGGATATTCACGAGTCTCAAGATACCTCTTCACGTCGTAGTACCAAGGTTTCTCTTCTGCGTCAAACTCATAACAATACGCTGGTTCGTCAAACTTCTCGATGATGATCAGGGGAGCCTCGTTGTCCCATCTAACCTTGAACATAGATGACATAGTAGCTAATCGTCCGTGATTCTCTTCTCGTGGATGTGATCAAAAGTAATTTCTTGAAGTAGGGATCAAACTCGAACATGCTCTCGATATGGAATGAGATTCGGATGCGTATCCCACTCGCCCTTAATCGGTGATCACTAAAGGCGAGTCTCCATACACTTGCAAGAACTTGATTCTTAAATCAATAGCAGACTTTAATACCCATGATGCACGCCGATTCGGCCATATTGTTGTTGCAACCGAAACATAATCTGGCGGTGAAAGGCGTATGTCCGCTGCGGGGATGTAATGATGGCGCCAATGCCATTGCCAAGTGCGTTTGAGGCTCCATCAAAGACCATGGTCCATCGGGATCCTTGTTCGGGTCCTTAAATGCGGGCCCGGTTCTTAATCGATAACTAGCAAAACATCTTCATCTAGAAACTCGAGCGCATAGGCGATAGTCATCTACGGCTTGATGAGCCAAGTGATCGGCTACTATACTTCCTTTGATCGCTTTAAAGAAGTGTCTGGATGTCATATTCGGTCAAGATCATTTGCCATCTTGCTATTCTTAGGAGAAATGGTTTCTCAAAGATGTATTTTATCGGGTCCATCTTAGAAATCAATAAGGTAGTGTGAGTCAACATATCTTGTCTTAGTCGTGAGCAGCCCAAAGCGTTGCAAGTTTTCTCGAGTGTGAGTATCTTGTTTCTGATCGGTAAACTTTTGCTAAGGTAGTATATTGCATGCTCTTTTCGACCGGACTCGTCATGTTGCCCCAACACACCCATTGAATTCTCTAACTGTCAAGTACATGATAAGAGGTCTTCCTTGATGGCATCGAGGATAGGAGGATTCTGTAGGTACTCCTTGATTTTGTCAAAAGCGATCTGGCAATCGTCATTCCATTCCACTACTTGATCTTTCTTTAGTAACTTGAAGATTGGCTCACAAGTAGCAGTTAGATGTGCAATGAATCTGGCAATGTAGTTCAAACGGCCCAAGAAACCTCTGACTTCCTTCTCAGTACGAGGGGCTGGCATCTCTTGTATAGCTTTAACCTTGGCGGGATCAACTTCAATACCTCTACCACTGACAACAAACCCTAGGAGTTTACCGGATCTGACTCCAAAAGTGCACTTGTTGGGATTGAGTCTCAGTCTGTACTTCTTCAATCTGTCAAATAGTTTCTGCAAATGATCAAGATGTTCTTCCTCTGTCTGTGATCGAGCTATCATGTCGTCGACGTAGACCTCTATCTCATGATGGATCATGTCATGGAATAGTGCCACCATGGCACGCTGATAAGTAGCACCTGCGTTCTTCAACCCAAATGGCATAACCTTGTAACAGAAAGTACCCCACTGTGTAACGAAAGTAGTCTTCTCCATGTCTTGGAGCCATTTTGATCGATTATAGGGAGAAACCATCCATGAAGGAGAAAACCTTATCTTGAGCGGTGTTGTCAACGAACATCGATATGAGGAAGTGGAAAATCATCTTTCGGACTTGCTTTGTTCGGATCTACGTAATCCACACATTCGTACTTTGCCATCCTTCTTGAGTACGGGTACTACGTTAGCAACCCAGGGATAAGAGGTGACACTAGAAAACCGGCGTTGAGCTTTCATAACGGCTTTGATTTTCTCGACATCTCGGAGCGATGCGACCAACCTACATTTCACAGGAGAAAACCTTCTTTTGTTGGCAATCGATGAACCACAATATCAATGTCTAAACCAGGCATGTCTTCGTATGACCAAGCAAAAATTTCAATGTAGTCTCGTAGCATCTGAACCAACCTTTCTTTAACACTTCTCAAGACCCGCTCCTATCTTGATCTCTTTTCATCTTCATCGACTCCAATTCACAACCTCAACTCGCTCTTCGTGGGCAGTATAACTCGCTCTTCTTCTGTAGCAATCGACAAGTTCTCCCGGCACTTCACAATCTTCCTCACTTTCATCTTGGCTTGGTAGATCGGATTATCGAAGTCATATTTAGCACTAGCATAGCATTATTAACGAGATTCGAGTGATTCTGCAGTGTATCACGTGGGTGTGTGTAAGAACACATAGCCTTTTGAAGGGGTGATAAAGTAAAAGAAAGAAAAACACAATTGAATGCAAAAGTCCAACGAATTTATTGAATGAAAATACGCAAACAACAAATAAAAACCCTCGCAAACGAGCCATGATGCCCCGGGTAAGGCACCAGGCTTTAGAGTTTATTGTTCAAAACATAAAAATCTGAAAAGCAAAACAAGAATAATTACTCGACTAAAGGAGATTGGTATACGTCTTGAGTCTTCCAATTCTTGAGTCCGTTGTCGGGAGTTGGAAGATCCAATTGCTGATGTCGAAGTCGTTGTCTTCTTCTATAGCATGGATTCCACTCTGGCTGATGCGGAAAGGAAGTTGGCCGGCACGTTCGCGGCGTATCATCTTCTGACCCTTGATAGTGAAACCTAAACCAGTCTTGTCAAACTTGAAAGGAAGATCAGGGAGCTGACCCCAAATAGCACTACCACCTTCTTCAACTGCAGCTTGAGCATCTTTCAGCGAGGCCATTCTAGGAGGAACTTGTGTGACTTCAGGAGTAACCGGAGAATCAACAGGCATGACTCTGGGAACTGTTCCGAAAGCTTGACAGGGAGTTTCAAAGAATTCACCTTCCATCTCGAGGTAACGGAAGACTGTAGATGGCTGACCATATATTCTTCTTCACCACATCGTAACAACTTTCCCTTTCACCGGTACTTCACCGATGCAAGGTAGAGGTAATGCCTTTGCCCCATGTATCCAAGGGCGTCCAAGTAGGCAAGAAAGTCGGATGTCCATCACAAAGAAAGTAGAGTCAAAAGTCTGGGAACCAACTTTGACAGGCAGAATGAGCTCTCCAAGTACTGTTCGTTTAGAACCATCAAAAGCTCGCACAATAATGTCACTGGGTCTCAAAACCAACCCTTCGACGTCAAGGCGATCAAAAGCGATCGTTGACAAGGTAGCGGTATCCACCACATTACATTACAGAGATGTGCAAGGCTTTGTTGTGTTTCTTTCAGAGTCAAATCAAGATCGAGAAACCTAGGCCGTTGTTGGCAGCCAGGCTAGCAATACAAACTTCAAATTGATCAGTAGTAGTGTCTTGCGGTACGTGAGCATTCTTCAGAAACTTCACCAAGGCGTTAGAATGAGCCTCAGAGCACAAGAGCAGAGCAAGCATGGAGATCTTGGACGGAGTCTGTCCCAACTGTTCCACAACATTGTAGTCACTCTTCTTGATAATCTTCAGAATTTCCTCCATTTCTGGTTTGGAGGTGTCTTCAGCAACTTCCTTTGGTACTTCTGGTTGAGCAGGATGAGTCACTGGTTCTTTCCCATTGGCTGGGGAAATTGGTTGAGTAGCTGGAATGCGAGCTGGAGTCGCGGTGTCTTTTGGAGGAGAGATTTCTGGAGAGAACACCCTTCCGGTTCTGGTCACCTTACTGGATCCGGTGATGTTGTCAATGTCAGGAATAGTAAGATCTTCAACAGTCAGAGGGTCTTGCTTGACGCCATGATAGTAAACATCAGATCCATAATCCCAAGGAATAGCTTTGTCAGAGGAATATGGAACTGGTCTTGGAGAAGTGATAATGAGGGGCGCCACTCTAGGCACAGGATCAGCAGAGGAAATCCTTATGGTGTTAACATCAACATAGTCTTCCGGGAAGTCATCTCCCCATCCGGTTGCTTTAATATCTTCAATAGGAATCTTGTAACTGTCGGGAACGGAATACTTCACCATGTAATCATACTTTCCACTTGGCTGCCCCAAGGTATCCCACACAGATGGTTCAGGTTCATTCACATTGTCAATCTTCAGTTTAGCCATATCTTCACACAGCTTCTGCACAGGTGGTTTCAGAAATAGTATCTCACGGTTATCCATCATGCACTGGACACGTCTTCTCAACCAAGCACAACCATCAGGCGCAGAGGGGCACCAACGGCAATTCTCTGGGCATCCTGGATTGATACCGGCTTGTAGTAAGTTCTTCTTAACAGTCATCAGAGGAATGGTCAAGTCATCTATGTTGAAAACATAAGTATCGTCACCAACAGCATTGGAACTCTTGTCATGGTTAGGCATAGGAGCGTTGATCACATTCGAGTCTCAACGGAGGATCAAATTCAATCGCTTCGCTTCAATCATATCTTGAATCTTGTTCTTGAGCCCAACAATTGTCGATGTCGTGCCTCGGCTATTGGAGTGGTAAGCACACTTAGCATTAGGATTGTATTCGGAGAGGAAGTGTTGACATTCGAGGAGGATCCCTCAAGGTAATCACTGCTTTCAACATGTGTTGCAAGGCTTGCGACAATGGCATGTTGATCTTCAGAATGCCTTCGTGGCGCTGCTCTGTGCGTTGTCTCACGAGGTTCGATGTAGGATTGAGATCAACGCCCCCACATTGAGCACGGTCGGTCTTGGCTCGGCTTTTACGACCATACACAGCATTAGCTTCTTTCTTACCACCAAAAGATCTTTGCAGATTTGATGATGGCTCTACTGAATCTTTCCTCTTGATACCGGCTTCGATCGCTCGTAAGTATCACTCGGTGAATCCGGTGAAGAGTTTCCAATCGATGATTGAAGAACGGTCCGACAATGTTCCATAAACATATCAACCAACTCCCTATTGGACAAGGGTGGTTGAACTCCCGCTAAATCTCTCCATTTCGAGCATACTCTTTGAACTTCTCATCACGACCCATAGACATGCTTTGTAGTTGCATGAGTGGGTGTCAATTCAGCATTGTACTCATCTTGTATGCAGAAAGCATCAGCCAAATCACTCCAAGTACGGATACGGTCATTCTCCAACTGATAATACCACTCCAATTGAGTTCCGGACAAACTCTCTTGAAAATAATGCATCCACAACTTTCTGTCATCAGTGTGGGGGTTGATCTTCTGGACATAGGACTTCAAGTGCAGCTTCGGACAAGAAATGCCATCATACTTGGCAAAATTAGGAACTTTGAACTTAGGAGGAATCACAACACCAGGAACAAGATTCAGATCATCAAAATTCAGCCCGGACATTTTCAGATTTTCCACAGCATTCAAACGGTCTTCAAGTTGCTTATACTTGTCATCTCCATCAGAGTACTGGTCATCATCATAGTGGTCTTCTCTGTCTTTTGCAGGCTCACGCTGGCTGCCTTCGCCATCACCTTCATTCTTGACACTGTTGTCAGAGTACTCAACCCGACTTATCACTTTAGGACCACCTTTGTAGCGTCTGCCCATGTTGAGTAGACCCACAACCTTCTTCTTCTTGTTGATGAGCTTCTTCAGATCTTCTTGGCCTTGGACCAAACTAGTGAACATCTGCTGAAACTGAGCATTCTGAACCTGGAGATCTTTGACAGTCTGTTCGAGAGCCATTGCTGCTAAAATAAATAGCAAGAGGATAAGAAAACCAATCTCCAATGTACCTGTGATGCAATGTTATGCTATGCTATGCAATGTTTATGCGAATGCTATGCAATGTTTTCAAGGACCTCTAGGATTTAAATTTGTTAAACAAGCAATGAACAAACAAATATTAGTTCTCTTTTATTCTTTTCTTTTAAGTACAAAAGATAGTTCAAAACAATAAAAGAAAACAAAATATAAAGCTTCTAGGTCTCCCATGGGCTTCCTCTTGGTGCCGAGATAGGCGTTGATGTTGCGCCTCGTGAAGTAGCTTGGTCAACTCTAGCACTTTCTTCTCACTTGCATAACACCGAGCTTCAAAGGTATCCCTCTTCTTGTGAATCCAGGATCTCTTCAAGTCTTCAAAATCAGTAGGCATATCAGGATGGAGAATAGTATAGGTACGCCACCTATAGCAACAGTTCCATAATTACGGGTACAACAGCGTGAATGGCATCATGAGGTTTTGAGCTCGAGCTCGCACCCATTTGAGGTAAGGCTCCCAAGGGTGGGATTTTGGTGCCCCAAAGTCTTGGTATCGCCTTCTTTACCATGCCCCAAGCGTGTATAAACCTTCGTCGGTAATTCTGGAGATCGTGATTGTAGTCGAACACAACATCTTGGAGAAGCATATCATGTGGACCATCTCTTCGAGCAAAACCAAACTGACGTAGAGCTAGAGAAGGGTTGTAAGTAATACCTCCCCTTATACCAAGAAGCGGTACATTAGGGAATTCAATGCTCAATGAAGATAAAGTCCTTTTGAGAGAAAAGACTCCAACGGATGTCTGAATGAGAGAGTGACATTAGCCTTTGAGACCATTTCATCCTTTGTTCGTTCTTCAAAACTGATGGAGGAAGGTGCGAAATAAACCACCTTGAAAGTAATGGTACACAACACATGAGAGTGCCTTGTCTCTTAGTAGTACGAGTATGGAGAGAATGTAGGATGTCTCCAAGTAAAGTAGGCACTGGATTATGGGTAAGGAACAACTTGATGGTATTGACATCTATGAATTGATCCGAGTTAGGAAATAGAACCAAACCATAAATTAGCAAGGCCACAATGTTTTCAAATGCATGGAAACTCATAACTTTGAGGAATTCTCGAGCTTTCTTAATCAAGAACTTGGCAAGTAAACCCTTAACTCCACTTCTAGTTTCCCAATTGGCTTCAATATCTGAGCGCTTAAGATGTAAAGCTGATGCAATGTCTTCATACCTAGGAACCTTTTCTAAACCGGTGAATGGCATTTGGTCAAGAATAGGTATCCCAAGTAGCTTAGAGAACTCTTCCAAGGTAGGAACCAACTGATAATCTGGAAATGTAAAGCAATGGTGCTTCGGATCAAAGAACTGGAATAGGACATGCATCATATCTTCTTCAAAACCGGAGATAACCAAATCAAGTAGATAACCATGTCTTTTGATGAACTGAGCATGGTCGGGAATTTCTGAAACCAATTCTTTGAGCTGAGAGGGTATACCCATGAAGTTGATTCGGATAGTCTTTCTAGAAGCCATAACACCTACAAAACAGAGCAAAGATAAATCCCTAGGTCCTTGAAATGGTTAGAAATGATATGCAATGCGGATGATGTCATGATGTCATGTATAGCACACACAAACAAATCACACAATGAGCCTATGGTTTAAGGCTTGCATGAGGTCTAGGTGATTACCCCACCAAAAGTTTGAGTTGGTTCATCCTGTCCTATAATAGTAACCGGGTTCTAGGAATCTCACATCATTGATCTTTCTCGTAGGCGCTTATTTCAATGCGACTACCAAGTGGTCGATCGAAAATGTCCCAAAAGTCTGATCTCAATGAGCGTAGCATCGAGTATCCACCAACCTCGGTCTACACCAAAGCCGGCCATCTCACTACCTTCTAATGGCCAAGATGGGTCAATTAAGGTTCTAAAAGTTTAATTAGCGCTTGATGACACCACGCAGAAGCCAAATGCTATCCTCAACTTGGGAATGAGGAGCATCGGGACAACCAAAGTGTCACGCTAACGTAGCCATCATGTTGACCGTTAAGTTATACGTCTAGCGGTGCAATGATCTAATGCCACTTACCTAAAGGAAACCGGATCCGGTGTAGGATCCCCAACAATATAATACCCAAGCAACCCTTAAAGATAAAGCATACAAATCAAAGCAATAAAATGATCTATGAATCCTTAAGGCAATTCTCTCTTTAGGGTGTTCCCCAGTAGTCGCCGCCTGTAATACTGAACCGACCTTTTAGGTTTTTGTATCCAAATGTGCGGATAGCAAGAGTCGCCACCGACTTTTATTTTTATCCAATTAAGGGAAGGTAAAAGTACGAAAAAGACCTTCGTTAGATTACGAGGAGAATGGTTATGAAAAGGAAGGTATTAGCACCCTTTCCATCCGTAGTTATCTACGGGCTCTTAGTTGCTCTTAGATCACTTTTGAAAAATTGTGCTTTCTGTGTGTTTGAAAGATGTTTTGAAAAGGCATTTCGCTTTGACTTTGTAATGATTCATGTAGGAATATATACAAAGTGTTCGGAAATGTTTCGTATTTTTAGAAAAAAGAACTTTGCAATGATTCACGCTGGAATGTATACAAAGTGTTTTGAAAGTGTGAGGTGTGAAAAGTTATTTGTTTTGAGCAAGCAACTAGGAGACTTATTACCTACTCAGAATTTAATCGTTTCCGTACTTCTACATTCCTTTAGAATAGCGTGCCTACCATTAGTTAGTAGGTAGCTCCATTCGTTGGATGTAAGCGGGACAATCGAAGGGACATCGGATGGTCATAGAAGGCAACTTGTAGGAAGTATCCTAGCACATTCGAAGGGACGATCATCATTTTTCGTAGGCGACAATCGAGGGTCAAGATCATGTATTCGGAGGCGACATCGTGGGTCTATGATCTTTGTATCGAAGGGACTATGATGATTTGTTTTGGAAGGCAACGGTGCTAGAATACCTCTACGTTCGAGGGACTTGACCATTGGAATCGAAAGGCAACGAGAGAGAATAACCCTAAGGGGTGCATGTGTGAAAGAGTGTGTTGATTTCAGAATATATTATCTTGCAAATTAGTGTGAGCTATGTCCAATTATTATCTTGCCATACACGCCTATTTACTAGCAATTGATAAGAGTGCGGAAAGTAAAATGCGGAATGTAAAGGTGCGGAAAGGTAAACCTACGCTATTACATGGATTTGGGGCAGATACATAATCAGAAAATGCGGAAAGTAAAAGTCCTAGATTAAACTATTACATCCCATGAGCAGTTACATTATTGGAAAATAAAAGAAAAAATGGAAGAAACGTCTGTATCGGATCAACCTGTGCAAAGATGAGAAAATCGGAAAATATGATGAAATCGAATAAGAGGAAAATGTTAGTAAAATGCAAATTTTAATATGGAAAAATTACTACATGCTGGAAATAAGATAAATAAGCTAAGATAATTTTTGGGAATTTTTGAAAAGGTTTAATAATTAAAATGCAATTTATAATGATTTAAATGCTAAAATAAAAATAAAATAAATATGCATGCAAAATTATATTTTTAATTTATTAAATTAAATAAACATTTTGTGAAAATAATGTAAAAGAAAAATATTTTTGGTATTTTAATATGCAGAATAAAAATTATGAAAAGAATTAAAATGATGCAAAATATTAAAATAAGAAAATATGAAAAAATAATTGAGAAAAGTGTAAAGTTGTAAAAGAGAAAAGAATTGGTCCTGGCATGGTTTGAACCTGTGACCTTTGAGGGAATCTCCTCCATTCAGTGCCTTAACCGCTACGCCATCATGTCTTTTGTGTCTGGAAAATACAAGGAATTGTTTATAAACACACGCGTGTCACTGATTTCTGAATTCAACGCACAGTCAGCCTGGTGGACCCCAGTTTGAATATATGAGCGAATCAGAACGCACGGTGGTGCCACGCATGCCTCGCCGGTCCAACATCAGTCAACGACGCCGGAGCCCTAGCTCCGGTCGTCTTCTCCGGCTAGTCCAGCGGCCGTTCCTGCAAAATACGCGAAATAAAAGCAAAAGAAAAACCCTATCCACCTATTTCGACCCTTCTGAGTTCAATGGTGGTGTCTGTTTTGATTGAAAAGGCCTGTAACTATTGATTCGAAGCTTGACAGTTCGAAATGCCCTAGACATGGCATCTCACGATTCTAACGTCCAAACTCAACAGCGATGGCCCAGATCGATCCCTTGACATCTCATGATCATGATAAAAGCATTAGAATCCATGGAAACAAGCAGATAATAAAAGTGCAAAAATCAGAAAAGTTTGAATGTATATGTATGTATATGCATCGATTTAGCTTGCCTTGATCAATGATAAGAGGGTATACTTACTCTACCTTACCCCTAGAACACGATTGGATGCTTGAGAGAGGCTGGAAAGGGCTGGAATTTGAATATGATTTTTGCAACTTTCTTGGAAAATTTTGACAAAGTAAGGGCTTGTTTTTAGGTTAGGATTCGTTCTTGATGCTGGCTGCAATGTTTGATATTTATAGGAGTTTTTGGAATGCAAAGAGAGTGAAAAAAGATTGCCCATTGAATGTGAAAATATTTTCTCTTTAAAACAAATCAAATTTTCTTGAAAATTTGATTTTCCTTCCATGTGCAAGCAAATCACGAAATTGGCAAGTTTGGTGGGCTATCTTGGACCTCAAGGAAGATATAAATCCAATCCATTTGAAAAAATAAATTGTTTTCATATTTTATATAATTTAATTTTGAATTAAATGTTCTAAAATTCAAAAATAAATCAATAAAATAGAAAATTGCCATGGCCAAGCATTTATGGGTCACAAATAATGTCATGAACAAGTTTGGATCAAAAGATTATAGGCCCATTTGGAAAATTTTGCATTTTGACCAAATGTCCTTTGTGCAATTGTCCAAAATTGCCCAACTGAATAGTGTATCGTGCTCAATTTTCCATATTTTTGAGAGTTCTTGGACTTTTGGAAAGCTCTAGGAGTCCTCTAACCAATTTCTTTGGTCTCACTTCAATTGGAGTTACCATGCTCAATATATGTTCAAAACAAAAAGTTGACTTTTTGTTGACTTTGAAAAGGACCTGTAATGTTTTGAGCTATACCTCTCAAATGAAGCATTTTTGGACATTCTTGTGAGACATGAAGTTGTAGAGAATTGAATTTCCTTCAAAACAAGAGGTGGTGGAAAAATTTACGAGAAAGTATGAGAAAGTTATGATCACCAAAGTTGATTGACTTTTCACTAGAAACCCTAATTTAGAAAGTTTGACTTTTGAGCAAATCTTGAGTTTTCTTGATGAATCATGATCAACCCTTGATCAAATGATGAATGTAACTTCAAAATGAGGATGTTGACCAAAAATCAGAAGTTTTGACTGTATGTTGACCACGTTGACTTTTGACCAATCCTGATTTTCAACCATCTGAGCAATTGTCTGAGGAAATTGGACTTGTGAAGCTTGAAACTTGACATGGAGAATCTTTGAAGCATATGAGGAAGCATGAAAACCATTGGAGGTGTTAGAAGTCCATCTGGATCTGAGGAATGCCAAACCCTAGTTTGGGTTGATTGTATAGGAGAGTGTTCATCTGATCAACTCTTGAGGAATCCTTGAGCATGGATGTATGGAATGTCTTGAGAAATATGAGGGCAAATTTTGGGGTATGACAGAGGCGTCAAGCGTTACTTGCCTTAAAGGCACCACCCTTACGAGAATACGAGAGGCCATGGCTGGTAGGCTTCGGCGACAAGGTTCATGGACATATATAAATAGGGCTCCCACCAGCGAGAAAAGCAAGACATTCCATAGCTTGGAGTTCAAGATATTTTTCTTGAGCCTCCAAATCCCTAAACGTATCTATACAGTTTTTCTAACAAGAACAGGTACTAATTACGACTATAACCTAGTTCCATAAGATATACCGACTTAAAAACTTTGCCTCACGCTCTTGCAGTATTAACTAAAGTCATGGTCCCTAATCCCAATATTTTGCTCTTGCTCTCCTGGTAACTAGGAAATATATTTTGAAATCCAGTAATACCCTAAACGCATCTAAAGCACTCTCGTTGTATTTAGATTTGTTGCCTAATTTCTACTATCCGGTTTGCTCCCCACTCTCTCGCAGTGTCGGCTCTCATCTTAATTAATTTCTTACTCTCATGACTAAATAGTGTTAAATAACCTCTCACTCTCGTGACAAAGCTAATTAAATGGGCCTTTTGGTATGAATCAGGTGAGAGTTCTGTGGTTGGACCTGAGATAGTTCAACAGACTATAGATAAGATTAAGATGATTCGAGAAAATATGAAGATTGCCCAAATTCGTCAGAAGATCATGTGTTTTTGAGAGTTACTCCTGTGATTGGTGTTGGTAGAGCATTGAAGTCGAGGAAGTTTACTCCGCAGTTTATTGGTCCTTATCAAATTGCTGAGAAGATTGGTGAAGTATCCTATCAAATTCATTTGCCTCCGTCACTTTCTAATCTTGATGACGTATTCCATGTATCTTAATTGTGGAAATATATGACAAATATATCTCATGTTGTGCCGCTAGATGATGTGAAAGTTAGAGATAATTTGACGGTTGGGACTTTAACGATGTGTATTGAGGATAGAGAAGTTAAGCAACTTCGAGGGAAGGAAATCTCTTTAGTGAAGGTAGCATGGAGAGGTCCTGCTAGTGGTAATGTGACTTGGGAGCTTGAGAGTCAGATGAAGGATTCGTATCCTAAGTTGTTCGCTTGAGGTAATTTTCGAGGGCGAAAATCTTTTAAGTGGGGGAGAGTTGTAACATCTCGATTTTTATAGTTAATTACTAATTATTATTATATATTATATTATATGATAATTAATTTAATTGGGTGTTTTAATTTAAATGTGAATTATTTGAATATGTGTGTTATTTAAATAATTGTGTTTTATGAGTAGAATAGTGGTTATTTAGTATTGGGCCTAATTATAAAAATAGAAGTAATAGAGAGGTGTTAAGTATTAAGCCCAATAAGACAATCCTAGTTAGTAAAGGGTTAGAAGGAAATCATAATTAGAATTGTCATTTGGTGAAAGAAGAGAAAGAAGAAAGAAGAGAAGAGAAGAGAAGAGGAGAGGAGAAAAGGGAAAAGTGAAGAGTGAAGAGGAAACCCTAGAAGAGGAATCTTCAAGAGGTAAGGGGGAGAATCCATGTTATTGTTTGATTGTATGTTGTGGGTAATGATTAGCAACACGTTAGGTTGTTCAATTTAAATTTCTAGAATCTTTGAATGTTAGGGTTTGAAAGGAAATTATGTTTTTCAACTTAGAATGATGACCCATGACTAGAAACATGTTAGGATACCCTTTAGTGATGTTATTTGATCGATTGGAATAGGTTTTATGTGGTAATTTTGTGAGAGAAAGAAGCTGGTTCGTAGCAGAAAAAGTGCAGTATCGCAAACCGCACTTAGCGCGAGGAGAAGCCCGCTTAGCGTGAAATGTTCTGACTTTTGAGTTTGTTTGTTTAGGGAGGTGTGCTTAGCGCGATAGGTCGGGCTTAGCGCGACCTGGAATGAAAAATGTTATTTTTAGGATCTTTTGACATGAAACCTTATATGATTATATTTATTGTAGTATTTTCATGTATGTGATTAATTGATCAGATCGTGATGGAATGTGCTTTGGATTGGTTCGAATACTATTTCAATGTATGGATGATTACTTGAATATAGTGTGTTCTATTCTTAATTGAATGTTGTAAATAACATTGGTGGAAAGATATGTCAGAACGTAATTGGTTATATGTGATGATATGTATATGATACATGTAATGATTTTGTTGTTGGAACATGATGATGTGCAATTGATGGATAATTCACATGAGTTGAATGGTGATGATATGCTTGGATAGTTGAGGTTTTGTGAATAATCTTAATTTGCATATGTTGTCTTGATGAGTTGTACATGAATACATTTGGCTCGATCCTTGTGTGGATAAGTAGCGGTGAAACTTTGGGTTCACAATTGGCTCGATCCATGATGGATAAGTAGCAGTGAACCGTTGGGTTCACATTTGACTCGATCCCGTTGGGGATAAGTAGCAGAGGCTTTTGGTCTTTTCCGGATCAGAAGTGGCTTGGATTCTATGATAATGAATCGGAAGCGGGGTTAACGAAATGTTCCCAAGATTGGTACCACATGCATATTGAGTCACATTTCATTGTTGTCACATGAGTCATTATTGAATATGCGATGTGTGTAATGAAATTTTGATTTTTAATTGTATGGATAATTGAATTATTTGGATGGATAACATATATGCTATGTGTAATAAATATGAATATGTTATACTTGGAAGGTTTGTATAATCATGTTATCTTGAAATATCACTTGAAGTGTGTGGGATCCGTGAATAGATCTTGTTTCTATATTATTTCCATTTATATACTTTTGGATAATGATGTGAATTCTCACCCTTCTATTATGATGTTGCCTATATGTGGGTAACGTGCAGGTTCCGAAGAAAGCGGTGCTTCGCACGAGACTAGTTGAAGAGTATGGCTAGTTTATCCTTTACTAGGTAGTTGAGTCATTGCTCTGGTCATGTAACACAGGATTTATTTGGATTTATACTTTGATGAGATTTTTTATGTATTCTCATCTATTTTGATTTGTATAATTGAGATACTATATTGATGTGGCCTTGGTGTCGATGCATGAATTCTGATGACTTGGTTATATTATGGATTCATTACTTTTTCATCCAATGATTATAGTATGGGATGTAATCATTGATAGTATCCGTGAATAATAAATGATCCGCTGTGAAAATGCATGAATTTTTCTAAAGCATGAGATTCAAATATGTGTTATGATTATGACCAGTGTGCATGTATGATTTTAATATTGAAAGAAATATCATGTGACGCCCTCTTTTTATGCATTCTATTTACTCTGATATATATATATATATATATATATATATATATATATATATATATATATATATATATATGGGGAATTAGAAGGGGGTGTTACACACTCTTCCCCAGAGTAGATCATTTGATCTAACTCGGTAACAAACCTTCGTCTTTTTCTCGACTTATTATATTATATTATTTGTGTACGAATTATTATTGCTGTAGACCATTTATTTTTGTTGCTACTATTATTTTCCTCACAAATTGATATTGAATTTTGTGGTAATTAACAATAAGATTCACAACACGTGGTGCGGTGAGCATGGAGTAAAGAGGTATTAAGCACCATGAGAAGATGTGAGATCAAGAAATTTTTCTGGTAACAAAGACTTTAGGTTGTCTAAAATTAAGATACAGGTAAATTTAATTCAAGAGAAGTGTATTGAAGCTTTGAAAAGTGAAGCATTGATTCTTGCATGTCTTACACAGGTACATAAGACCGAGATGGTGGATAAGGCGAGAGTGTCATTCTCTTGTGCCTCGCGGATAAAGTTCTAAGAGAGGTCTACAGGGAGAAAAATATGGTTGCTATGTTAGAAAAACTTGAATCATGGTATATGACTAAGTCTTTGGCTCACAGGTTGTGTCTGAAACAACAACAATATAAATTCCGAATGGTGGAGCATAAATCCATAGTTGAGCAGCTCACAGAATTTCCCAAGATTATTGATGATCTTGAGAATATTGAAGTGAAAATTGATGACGAGGAAAAGACTTTACTACTGTTGAGTTCATTACCCAGACCCTGCGAGCACTTTAAGAATGCCCTTCTTTATGGTAAGGAAGGTACTATTACTTTGGATGAAGTTCAGAAGACGGTGAAATCCAAAGAATTTTCAAAGTCAAAAGATTTGAAGATTGAAGATAGTGGTGAAGGCTTAAATGTGTCTAGAGGAGGAGGTGAACGTAAAGGGATGTCAAAATTAAAGAGGTCTGACAAGTCAAAGGTAAAATGTTTTAATTTTCAAAAAATTGGTTACTTTAAAAGGGATTATCCTGAGAGAAAGGTCAATGGAGATTTTGTTCAAGCTGCAGTTTCCTTGGGTGAGGAAAGTTATGAGGATTTCGTTGTACTAGTATTGGAAAATGAAGATAGTTAGGTCATTGACTCAGGTTGCTATTAATACATGTGTCCAAGAATATAATACTTTGAAACTTTGAAGATGTTTTAAGGTGGAGTTGTTCTCCTTGGTGATAATAAGGCTTGCAAGATTCATGGTATTGGTATGGTCAGACTTAAAATATTTTATGATCGTGAACTTCTTATTCACAATGTGAGGTATGTTCCAGAACTCAAGCGAAATTTGGTATCTATAAGTATGTTTGATAATCTATGCTATTGTACTCGAGTTGAACATGGAGTTCTGAAGACTTTACGTGATGAATTAATTATTGTTAAAGGGTATAAATATGTGGTCTATATATTTTAGAAGGTTCAAATGTTTTCCATTCATCATTAACTAGTGAAGGATTTCAGGACAAGGAAGAACTATGAGATTTGGGTTTAAGGTGTTATGAATGCATTGAGAAAGTTTCAGAGGAGTATAGTGAATTTTGCAGAAATTAATGCATGTTACCACTGAGTTGCTATTGAGTTTTTGGGGAAGAGCTAATGTTAAAAACAACTTACTTGGTTGGTAGAGAATTTCTTCAGGGGGAGAATAGTGAAAACCAAGGGAGAAACCTGATAAAAACTATAACGGATAAAATTAAGTTTGAGGTGGAGTTTCCTACTATAGATACTAGTAGTAGTGAGGGAAAGGCTTCAAAAATCTTTGATTATCATTTGACTCGTGATAAGGTAAGGAGGGTTATTGTAGGATCTCAAAGGGACAGTTATACTAGCCTTGGATATTATGTTTTTAATGTGGCTGAAAGACTGCAAAATAAAAGAAGAAAAGTCTTTAGGGAGGCATTTGAAAACAAGCGGAGTCAAAGATGGTTGAAAAATCATACTTGTAGGCTTGTTAAATTATCTAAGTAGAAAAGTGTAATTAGAAACAAGTGGATGCAAGTGGCGAGATCAAGATTCAAGGGTTGTTTGAATTTGATCAAGGTTATTGATTAGAGTTTCAACATGGTAGAAAGTAACAATGTTGTTGATTGTTAAATTGGTATCAATACGGTTTAAAGTCAAGGTGGAGACTGTTGTAAATGTTCCTTGAAACCTTTATTGATGAAGAGAAATAAAATATACTTTGGAGATTACATTTACCGCAAAAATCAAAAGTTTTAGAAAGACGGACAAAAAGTCGAAAAATATAAACAAAAAAAAATGGTCAGTGAATAGTGAAATTCGTACTGATGAATAGTTATGTTTGTACAGATGAATAGTGCTATATGTACAGTGATTGAGGCTTTTTCGGTTGGGTTCAAGGATCTATGTATAATTGGATTGTGATTTCGGGCTTTGTTTGTTGGTTATTTTCTACTATAAATATATATATCTCTTATATGCTTGCAGGTGTGACAATGTTAGAGTTTACACCAAAAAGGGAGAGCTAGGGTTTAAAGGCATATGGTTTTGGGCATTCTCAAGGGTGATCTTAGAAAGGCAAAGGTTTTGGAAACCTTTAGGGTTTAGGAATGGGAAATATTTGTTTACACCTTGGGTTTGAGTTATTCATATATTTAATGTTGAAGAGGTTGAGTAATTCTTGGGCACCTTCAGGGTTGTTCTTGGGAACCATAAGGTGAATGTTACTTTCTTGTAACTCTTTGTAATCTCTTGTAACAACTTTCTGAGTATTGTGAATTGAAGAGTTGCTCTCCCTCCCAGAGTAGATCATTTGATCGAACTGGATAAACAAACCTTTGCCTTTTTATCGCCTAATTCTGTTATATTATTTGTGTACGAATTATTATTGTTGTAGACCATTTATTTAGATTGCTACTATTCTTTGCCTCACAAATTGATATTGAATTTTGTCGTAACTAACAATAAGATTCACAACACCAATATGAGAAATCGACATCCCACTTCTAATCACCGCAGTGATAAAAACTCCCAATCACAAGGAAACAATTCCAGTCCCAGGAACTGGTAGGAAGTACACACTCCCCAATTACAATCTACAAATCACAGGGAAACAGTTACAGTCCCCCGAATTGTTAGAAAGTCCACACTCTTCAAATACAACCTCTAAATCCCGGGAAAATCAGGAAGAACATACTTCCCAATTACAACAGAAGACCATACTTCTATTACATAACTCAGATAAGGCTCTTAACTAACAATACTCGGTTTTCTTAAAAGCTTCAACCAAGAACAATACTCACTCTTGCTTCAGAGCTTCGAGGAGAACAATACTCAACTCATTACCTAAAGTTTTATGAGTGAGGATATTACATATACCACAAATATCAAAAGATACAAGGGTGACTTACACCACAAGGACCATGAGAAAATCTTAAACCTAAAACCCTTATTTTACAATAATGTTAAGAACTATTTTTCCTTAGGTCTTGGTATTCTTTTTATAAGCCTTCATCTATCAACGAGCTTCGAATTCTCTGTCCATTTATTCCTCGACCCACAAGTTGATTGTTGCAGAAAATATCTCTCTAAATCTTGGAACACATCTTCAAGTATCCTAAATTAGTTTAATAACTAAATTTAGAAACCTTAATAATGATGGAGATTTGATTTTTCTTGTTCCATATTGCATCTACTTGAGCAGCAAAAATAACTGAGCTATATCCAGAAAGAATCTAAGAAAATCAAAATAAATCGGTCAAGAACTAACATAGCAGACTACAGCTATATCAGACCAAGATGTCATGACATTGTCTTCGACATCTGACTAAAAACTCATAACAGCAAAACTGCTATGAGAGTTGATAAAGATGATGCAACATCTTACTCAACATTAACATAGAACCATGTTTAGAACCATGCTTAGCCAAAATTTAGTCAACCATAGAACCATGGAACTAACAATAATATTTTGTTGGGGTGACATCTAGACGAGGTTTGATAATGTCCAATAAGGTTCTTGTGTAGCCGATAATATTGGGTTGAGATTTACAGGGGTCTTCATCCGGAAAAACTGCAAGTTTATCCTCCAAAATCATTGATTAATTTAGGGGTTTTCATGCAATACATTCAAGAGAGGATTATGTCCTAGTGAAATCCATTGGAAATAAAGAACACAAAGGACTTTTGGAGATAAAGAACACAAAATAAGTAGCATGACAACGAAGAATTTAATTGAAGTCTTGTGTTGCAATAGGTGCAATTGATGGTGCGCAAAAGCTTTGGAGATAAAGTACACAGAGGAGGAGAAATATTTGTTTAATAAATTGACATGGTATTATGTCTTGGTCTTGTTGAAGATCAAAACAAGAGAAAGGTTGAATTAACAATCACACGATTATGGTTTGTAGGGTTGCTTTTAAACACTTCTATTGTAGTCATACTTTTTCAAACTAAAAAAGTATCCTAATTTCAAATTGGAATTGGGCATAAATGTACCCACATGCAAGGAAAAAAGTGGGGAACTGTGTAGAACAATCCTTATGTTGCTCTCTATTATCTATTACTCGCTTTGTTTTCATTACATAATTTGTCTAATAACATTGTTTGATGGATTAACTCATAAGAATTTTTCTGCAATTTTTTTGTTTAAAGTGGTGTGTTTATTTATAATAACTTTGATTATAAGTGGTTTTCATATCAATACAACTCAAAGGAAAAATTATGAAAAGTCAAACACACACCACGTGTTTGACAAATTGCAATGTTCTATATTTTGTTTAAATTTCATAGGAAACAGGAAACCGTTATGTTTCATATTAAACTATTAATTTATATATTATTATGTTGATTTATTTTATCATTATTTTAATTCCATATGGCTTGTGCATATCCGAGTTTCCAATAACTAGGTTCGTTTAAACTACTATTTTGATCTAGGCTAAAAACCTTCCGCTTAACATTGTTTTTCAAATAAGTTTTTAAATAACCATTTTTGAAAGGTGGTTTTTTAAATGGGGATATGTTCACCCCCTCTAGATAAGTCGTTGTAGTCTAACAAGTGGTATCAAAGCTCCGATTAATTTCGTGTTTTGAAACTCTTATTAGAAAATAACGTACGTACCTAAAGTGATTACAAAACAACCCCAATCTTTTCGGTAAAAAACTATAGTTATTGGAAATCTCTTATGCACAATAATGTTAATTCATATGAAAAGGGTATTTGTGACACTATTACTCAAACCAATGTTAATGGCATAGTCACACCTAAGCTAGAAGCACTATGAAATAATGATGATAAGAAGAACTTGGCTATCTTATTTTTAATGCAATTTCTACTAACAGAGTTGTGAGATGTCTTACTAGGAATTGGTAACCGAAGGTCACCGCGATCATGGAAGCCAATGATCTTACAAAACTTGATCTCACTATACTATTTGGTAAGTTTGAAGAACATTAGCAAGAACTTACTTGCTTAGACAAGCATGAGAAGAAAGATTGAGAAGAAGAAGAGAAATGAGAAAGTCACGAATAAGGAGAAATGAACGGAGTCTCAAGCTCTTAGGACTTATTTTTCAAGGTTCTCAAAAGGCGAGCACATTAATAGTGATTCTAGTGATGGTGAAGATTTAAATTGTCATTGTGGTTGCACAAAAGGACAAACTATTAAAAAATCAAATTTAGGAGTTTTTGGTTCCTAAAGGTGTTTTTAATGGTTGCCTAAATGCAACCAATTTTTTACTAAACCCCAAGGACCCAATGAAGATTGGGTACCTAGCTTATTTTGTAGAAAATTTGTCTTGACTCTATAGAGAGAATATGGGTTCTCATATTTATGGTGGCTCAAGGCATATAACATATTCTAATCCTATTGTATATGTGGCAAGAAGATAAATCATATGATCTAGAAAGCAATAACAAGTATTTTTTTAATTGGTAAAAGAGGCATAAATTACTTTTGATGTTGTATCCGAGAATACTCAAAAAAGGTATTTCATTTCATTATATAGGTTTATCTTCAAGAGACATACTCAATGACGTCAAAGAAGGAATTGATCAACTTGAATTAGTGAAACATGAGGAGGAGTAATATAACTATCATGAAAAGGATAAAGATAGAAGTTTAATCAAAATGAATGATCATCAAATCAATGACCTTTTTGGATTCATCACGAATTATACTTTAAGGTACTTTTTCAAAGTGAAAAGTGGTAAGATCGTGGTTTTCTAAAGTTTTTGTGGAATTATTTGCATTTGGTTAAACTTTTTTCCGAGAGTTCCTTTAAAATGCAAGTGCATCCTCCATCATATTACAGTGAGGTAATAACGATTCAATTTTCTCTTTGTTAGCACATGCATGTGCGGCATCAGAAGTTCTATTGTGATGTGTTATGTAATTGTGAAGCTAAAGAAACAACTTGAAAAGTTTGCTCAACATTGTGTTTCAAATAAGTTTTAAATAACCATTTTTGAAAGGTGATTTTTTAACTGGAGATGTATTCACCCACACTCTAAATAAGTCATTATAGTCTAACGTAATTTGTATTTGATGTTAGGATGAAAGGTCCCTAGATCATGACTTAACTCATCAGTCATTTTTAGTTTTTTTTCATAAGCATGCATCATCTCATGATCATTGGATCTCATAATCATACAATAAAGACATAGTCAAGACTGAAAAATTAACCTTTGGTTTAGAGGAATTTTTCTTTCTAAATTCAGATCATTTCATCCACTCATCATTCATTATCTTTCCCATTAATAAAAGGCTAGTTAAAGTTAATAAAAATGTACAAATAAAGAAAAAAGATGAAAAAGTTTGATGATGCATGTTTATATGTGACGCTATCTCTTGTTCAAGTACAAATTTTGATTTCTTGTGAATCTGGTACCAATGGTCTTGATTTTTCCCATCAGAACACAGTTGACAAAATTTGATTTTTAAAAAAACTTGAATTTTCATCTTGTAATAATCTATTTAAAACAAAAAAAAAAGTTACAATTTTCACAAGTTGGGTTTAATTTGAGTCTCAACATTGACTTGTATCACATAAGTTACAATTCAATTTTCCATATTGTTATTGTCATGGACAAGTTTGCATCACCTTCTTTGCATCAATATCATTTTTTACAATGGATCTTGTAGAACATCATACACATTATCACCTTCATCATCATAAAACACCAACCATTTAAAAATCTAAAAACTAGATAAAATGAATTTAAATTTCATTTTCAAGTTTGTTCCAAGTGACCAGATGGATCCTTCATGTAAATGTCATCACACTATTAATAATTAATAAAACAAAATAGAATTGGAGCAATTTTAATTTGAACTTTATTTCAAAATTTGGTTTTCTCTATTAATGCTTAGAGATTCTTTCAGTTGTTGATCGTTTTGCTCTTCAGAGTGTTTCTTAATTAATTCTTAGAGAATCTTTCAGTATTTGATGCTTCCAAAAATATTCATAGAAGTAATAAAACCTAACTCCTTGGTAGAGTCAAACCCTTCATATTACTAGCAAGGTTGAGTCTTCATTAATTCTTCTATCTCATCCATTTTCCAGCGAAAGACAAAATTTGGATCCTTTTGTATTTAATTATCTTCCACCACAAAAGTATGACGATTGTTGTGATTTCATACTTTTGGGTTAAAGATAATTAAATAAGGGCACCCATGGCCGGACAAGGGCTTGTGCAGCCTGGCTCATTGCTCAATGCGTCAAAAAATTGAGGGGCCTCGAAAGATTATAAAAGGTATTGATTAATATTATAAGTAATGGCTAATTAGTTTATAGTTAAATGGTAATAGTTAGGCGAAAGATTTAGTCCTTTTATCTAAATGGCCCGAGTCCAACTCTTGATGGTGTAGATTTTTCAAGTTATTAATTTTACAACATAATGTTAAAGTATTTATTTCAACTTATATTTTTATAATAAAACCTTAAAGCTTTCAGAATATTTTAATACAAAACCATACATGTCTAACTTCACATATTGTCTTAATTACTAAAATATATTTTCACATTTTTATTTGATAATATAACCTAAAAGAATTAATTTCACATATATTGTAAAACAAAACTTTAAAACATTTATTTTATTTTCTAAAAAATCAAAAAATATTAATTTTATTTTACAGTTTCAATGACAAATGATTTCTTATATAATTATTTTAAATTCATAATGGGTTTCTAGTCAATATATTTAAATTTTTAAATTTTACAAAAACCTTAATTCATTAATTTCACTTGATATTTTCATGACAAATGAATTTTTTATATTTATTAATAAAAATAACTCATTTTTTAATTTTTTTTGTTTTCCTTATTGAAGGGACGATTATTAAAATTCGAATAGGGCCTACAAATTGTTTGAGGCGGCCCTAGGGGAAGCTGTTACACCTCAACTTCATCCCTACCCTTTTTCATCTCATCGGCCTATAGGCACTTAATTTTCATCAGAAACTAGGATGAAAGTACCCTAGGTCATGCTTCACTCATTAGTCATTTTTGGTTTTTTTTCATAAGCATGCATTATCTCATGGCCATTGTATATCATCTTCATACAATAAAGTCAAAGTTAGGACTGAAAAATAAAACTTTGGGTTAGAGAAGTTTATTATTATAAATTAACACCATTTCATCCATTCATCATTCTTTATCTTCCCCTTTAAAAAGGGTTAGTTAATGTCAATAAAAAGGGCCAAATTAAGATCCAACATGGTGGTCCATAAAAATAAAAAAGATAAAAGATGTTGTGTTGCATGATTGTATTTGCTGACATCTCCTGTCCAAGTACAAAGTTTGTTTTCTTTTTATCTAATTACCAATACTCTTGACTTTTCTCATTATAACGTAAGCTCGTTGACAAATTTTGAATTTTTAACAGACTTGAAATTTCATCATGTAATCATCAAATAAAAACAAAAAATGTTTAAAAAAGAAGTTTCACAAGTTTGGATTAATTTGAATCTCTACATTGGCTTGCATCGCCACATGAGTTACAATTCAATTGTCCACGTTGTTTTTATCATGGAAAAGTTTTTATCACCTTCTTTATATTAAAATCACATTTTACAATGGATCTTGTACAACATCATAGACATTATCAACGTCATCCTCATCATAAAACACCAATCATATAAAAATGTAAAGAATATATAAAATGAATTTAAATTTCATTTTGAAGTTTATTCCAAGTGACCACATGGTTCCTTCAAGTAAATATCAAAACTAGGAAAAATTAGTATTTTTGTATATTGGACGATATCTCTATGTCTTGTGGAAGTGCATTGCATTAGGGGTCTTTGGAACAATTAAAAACCATTTTGAAATTGACCAAAATTATGAAAAACAATTTTTGCATAAATTTTGCTTGCATGTGTCGACACATACGTATTTTAGGTCGACACATACTAAAGCTTTTAAGAAATTACACAAATTTTTATTTTATGGGTCGGCACATATGAATTTCAGGACGACACATGTACTGTTTTTTTTAAGGCTTAAAGCTACTGTCATGCTTAGGTTGACACGTCAATTTTTCAGGTTGACACATACAGTTAAAATTTTACTTGTGTGTCGACACATACTGTTTGATTGGGTCAATTTTTCAATTCTTTTTAATTCCAAAAATCTTCTTTTTGCATCTAAACTTCCACAACTATAAATACATCATTTACGCATCATTCCAACTTGATAATACCATAAAAATAACCTGAAATTGCTCTTCACCTTCAATCTCCAACCTTTGCATACACACTAACAAATTACATATAATAATTGAAATTTTTATGGTATAAGCAACACATTGAAATACTAAAATTCCAATATCAGAATAATGTTAGGACTGATGTTACAATATCTGATATGACATCGTCTACATATTCATCAAGATAAAACACAAATAGAAACATAAACTAGAGAATGATAAATAACACAATCAATTGTTAACCCAGTTTGGTGAAACTCACCCACTATGGGGGCTAGCAAGTCAAGATGGAAATCCACTATAAGTAGTACTAGTTCAAAGCTAAATTCTCCCATTTACAACTTCTCGCCTAATCGCTACCCAGTGCAACTTCTACATAGGAACTATCCCAAGTGTTGTAAATGTGCCTTGAAATCTTTGTTGATGAAGAGAGAGAAAACATATTTTGGAGATTACATTTACCGCAAAAATCAGAGGTTTTAGAAACCGAAAAATAAATAAATTGGTCGCTGAATAGTGACATATGTATGGATGAATAGTGTCGTCCGTACAGATGAATAGTTTTGTCTGTATGGTGAATAGTAAAGTTCGTACGATTAATAGTGATTTCGGATTTTTGGATTTTTTCGACAGTTTTTCGTTTTACGTGTTTCGGGAACTTTCGGTTAGGTCCATGGATCCATGTATAATTGGGATTGTGATTTTGGACTTGGTTTGTTGGGTATTTGCTATTATAAATATGTATCTCTTACATACTTGAAGGTGTGACAATCTTAGAGTTTACACCAACAAGGAAGAGCATGAATTTTGGCTATTCTCAAGGGAAATCATAAGAAGGCAAAGGTTTTAGAAACCTTTGGGGTTATCTAAGGTTATAGGGAATGAGAAACACTTGTTTACACATTGATAACACGAATTTATATAACATATTTGACTTAATTTTAATAGATAATGTTACTATTTTTATTTAATTATTCTGTTTTATTTCCGTATTACGTTGGTATTTCTTTTGTTTCAGGTATTTGCATTAAATAAAGATAAATTGAGCAAAGAAATAAAATTGAGGAAATATCGGATTAAAAAGCCAAAGAAATGAAGCAAGGGTTGATATAGCAAATTGAGGAGTTAAGAAGGAGAAAACAATTATGTAAACGAAGCAAGCCAGACCCTGAAGCAAAAGCCCAGCAGCGTTCAGCCCACAAGGTGTGACGACCGTCACAGCCTTGAGGCGCACACCTCACTATAGTGAGACGACCATCTCACAATTCCCTCACATCATGGAGGCGCCCGCCTCCCACTCTGGGCCCACCGTCTTCACTTTTGGAGACCCACGTCTCCTAATCTTTTGATGAAGCGAGACCCACGTCTCACACATCCTTCTTCCGTCCCACGTTCTGGCAGTTTTACACACGTTCACCACTTGCCTTCGTACAACATTGGAAACGGGAAGTTACATGAAGAGGCTATAAATACAAGTTCAAGCTTCAGAGCAATGGTCGGCAATTTTTACCGAACAACCGTTATTACGTTTTTCCTTCGCATTTCTATTTTCTTTTCAGTTTTGTATTTCTATTTTATTTTTTTCATTTCAGTTTCTTTGTTTAGTTTTTATTTTAGTTTTAAGCTTTTATAATTTTCTCACGACAATTTCTACATCGGAAATTGTTGTGTATTTTTCACTGATCTAACCTTACGTTAGATCTAGTGCTTTTTATTTTTCTTGTCGCAATTTCTTTTCGATTCAAGAAGTCTCCGAGCAGATCCAGCCGACTTGTGGTGGAATGTTCGTTTATTTTGAAGAACAAGATTATTCGGGTATTCTTATTTTTAGGTTTTTAATATAATTATTTTATTTTATTTAAAGTATTGTTGCTTGGTATTTATTTATATGATTATGGAAATGTTTAAATATATTGAACCTTATTATTTATGCATGTCCGAATTAATAAATATGTCCGGCTAAACCGTGTAGGTATCGGTAAGTAATAGTAGTAAGAGTAGGAATTAAATTGTTCTTAAGCTAAAATCTTAATTAACTTAAATTCTGGTTATGACTTTTTGTAATTAAAATCAATCTTTTCGTTACGAAAGTAAGAAAAGTAGAATAGGTTAGGATCGAGACCACGAAAGTGTGAGGTTTTAACCGGATAGCTAAGTTAGGCATTCGATTTAAATACGAGGCGCTTTAAAACGAATTAGATTTTATTAAGTTTTCAAAGAATATTTTCTAAACACTTATGGGCTAGAGAGCAGCATAAGGCTTTAAGAGTATAATCCGAGATAAGACCACGAAAGTGTGAGTTGAGGGTTTTAAACTGATAATTTCTACGGAACAATTAAGTTAACCATCTTTATACGCTTAGGTTCGATTTAATCCGCTTAGGTTCACTACATTACATACCGATATCCGTTTAATTTATATTTTTCCTTAACCATTATCTTAAAGAATTATTCGTCTTAGTCTGTATACCGTAACTTAGGATAACAATAGATCGATTTATAGTCTCGTGGGTTCGATATCTTTTAAAACTACGCGATAGGACTGCATTTGCGTCTCCGATTTATAGACGATAAAGTCACGATCAAGTTTTTGGCGCCGTTGTCGGGGACTATTTAAGTCGATATTGTAACTCTGGTGTTACACCGTATAGACTAAGGCACTTTTAATTTATTTACTATGTATAACCCAAATTTTTCCTACGTCCATTATCGGTATTTTGAGGAACCACAAGAATCCCATAGATCCGACCTTGAAGTGCTGATGGAAGATTTCAATGCTTCACAAACCTACTCTTACCCAAATTACCTCCAAAACTACCAATCCCCACATTTTGAGGAACCACTAGAAACTTATAATTTCGACCAAACTTTTCCTCAACCCAATTTTCTCTACAATTATCACACCCAATATTTTGAAGAATCACCAGAACCATATAAATCTGATATCGAAATATTGATGGAAAATTTTAATGAAACATCTAGGATGATAGAACGCTTCGAGGAAACGCAAAATGAGACTTTAACTTACTTTCAAGACTCTGAAGAATCACAAGATTTTAATTTTGAAACATCAATGGAAGATTCCGATGAGATGATAACTAACTCTAGGTTAGAGTCTATGATTGAACACTTTGTAGAGACACAAACTATCCAAAATGAAGAAGTAAGAAAACAAAGTTTTCAAAATAATGAAACCCGTAGCCAACTAACCATTGTAGTTGAGTCCCTCACAGCTCACAACATGGCCTTAGAGACGCAACTCTCCCAACTTGAACAAAACCTTCTAGGACCCTTCCCCAAAGAGGATGTGGATGTTGAAACAACCATTATAGAAAAACTATTTGAAAATCTAGAGAGTGATGATGAGTTTGAGGAGAGTGATATTGTGGCCGAGGAAAGTTCTGACGAGAAAATAGTGGAGGTTGAGAAAAATTCACCAACACCATTCGAAGAGGAGGTTGTAAAAGAGGTAGAGAAGGAAGCGCATATTGTAATCCCAAATCACTACACCCCACTGATTCCTTTCCCAAAATTTTTTATGGAAACTCCGGTAGACTCCCAATTTAAAACGTATGTTGCGGTATTGAAAAATATCCACACTAATTCACCACTATTTGAAGTCTTGCCTAAAAAGCGAAAATTAGAGGACCATAAAATTAAGGATATAATTACTGTTAAGAGGGTAAGGTTAACTTATGAGGCGATGGATGAAATCACTAAGCCCAAATTTGAAAAGCTTATGCTTAGGATAGATCCAGAACCACCACCACAATTTCGAAAGAATGAACCACCCTACAAACGTAAGAAAAGAAAAGGTGAGGGATATGTGAGATGGCTTGATAAGTGGCCATGGAAAATCAACGAGTAGTCATTCTAGTTTTTAAATTTCTTTCTTCTTCGTATTTTCATTTTTCTACTTTATGTTAAGTTTTAAAATTTTACTCGATTATCAGTTGCACCCTTTCTTCTGATGCGTTTGAACTATTTCCCCGTAATACCGATAATTATACTCAATTAAATAATTCACGTTAATATTTATAATTATAATTGAGTATTATTTTTAATTATCGTATTTCTCCGTCCCCTATCAATATACCGAATTAATATTTCCCAATATTTATAGTACTAATTATAAGGCATTATATATATATATACTAATCAAAATTTTATATTATCTATAATATATATATATATATATATATATATATATATATATATATATATACATGTAAGTAGTGAGTTTGCATGTGGAACTGAAAAAGCTTAAGTCTACCCTGTGCTAGTATTATTGCATTGATAAATCATAGCACCTGTATAATTACTAGATACGCATGCAATTAATCTTCACAAGCCAAGATTCTCCTTCTGCCAGATTCTCGTCCATGAATTGATGAGACGGTCACCTCATTCCTTTAAGATTCCCTGCTTGTTCATTTATTCGTGCCATGCATGCCTATGGGGACGGTCGCCTCTGCTCCCAACACCCTGATGGGAGACGCACGCCTCTGCCCCAAAGTACCATTGAGACACACGCCTCCAAGCATGCAGTTCTCATGAGACGGACGTCTCGCCTTCAATGGCCCCCGCCTCGTGTTTTTCCCATTCCTCATTCATGCGTGATATTCTTTTCTGGTCTCCTTGACTGATTGTTTCGTCCGTTTCTTCTTTTCATCTCCCACAATAACTCATATTCAACCATTTCTTTATTATACCATTAATCAAAATATTCTTTTCATTTCCCACCATAAAATACATTCAAACTCTTCTCTTCCATTCCCCAACATATTATTATTATAATTTATTCCTCTTAAATCCTAAAAACACTATAAATACCTATCCTCATTTCTTCTCATTTCACATCCCTTCACACTTCTCCTCTTATATTTCTCTCATCCATCCATTTTTCTACCAAAATTCTTTTTCATTCCTCCTCTTATCATGGCTCCACGAAACACTCAACGTCAAGTGAAACCCGACCGACCACCACCAGATTTGTCTACCATTATATTCCGGGATAGCGATGATGGCCAACAACAAGCAAAATACATTAAATTCTATTCCCGTTCGGTTGTCCCCACAAAATATGTGGACACCGATTGTTTGGATACCTTGGGTATGGCGGATAGCATCACATTTATGCTTACAAACACAGGATTACTTAGTCTCTGTTCAAATCCATTTCCCACCTTTGAACCGCTCGTTCTTGAATTCCTCAGTTCATTCTCCTACATCACACCTCCTGACGAGCCATACACCACCGACACCGCTAATTTCCGCATGTTTAACCAAGAATACTCCATTGATCAAGAAAGAATCGCTGAACTTTTACAGTTCACTAGAGGTCCGAACGTTCACTGCAAACCTTTTGACCCCGAAGGCGACATTTCTTGGGATCAAGTTGGCTTCTCTCTATGGCACGATCTAACCGGTCAACCCACGGAAAGTTGGCACGATCTCTACGCTTCACATATTCATAATCCCGCTCTGAGGTACTTTCACCGAATTCTCGCGAACACCATTTTTGGTAGGACCAATAATCACAAGGTCAACCAAAATGAGATGTTTCTTATTTTCTGTGCCCTCAACGGTCAAGCTGTCAACGCCGCTCCTTTCATGCTTAGCCACTTTCACACATGCGTTAACGCGGCAGGTACCAACCCATTTGTCTTTGGTGGAATCATCACATCTTTAGCTTTTGCTCTAGGCCTATCCAACGAGCTTTTGTCCTTGGGACAATTTATGATGCCGGCAAATCTGCTTGATGTAATTTACTGTCGTGATTCCCATATCATCTCCCCGAGACAAGATGGCCGGTACACCTTAATGATCAACCGTCGTCTAGTGCCCGGTGTAGTGCTGCCTTGTCCTAATCAGATCGACGTCCGAATCTGCAACAATTGGCGTTTTGCTCTTAATGCACCTGTTGCGCAGCCACCCCAAGAAAATCCGGCTGCTAATTTCGAGGCCATGCAAGCCCACATGAATCGGCAAGATCAACGATTCCTAGCAATGGAACAATGCCAAGCTGAGACTTTACGTGTTGTTCGGGAGATGCAGCACGATCAACGAGAGTTACATCGCGAGTATGCTTTCCGAAACGATCGTAACTTCGAAGCGTTGACTGCTTGCATCGCGGATGCTCTTCATCTTAACGATTCTGATTCCGACAGGCGTCTACGACCTCGCACTAGAGGTAGAGGAGCAAGAGGACGAAATTTTCCAAGCGACGAGTGATCACCCTACTCCTTTCTGATTTCTCCTGGTTCTATCGCATTGAGGACAATGCTCATTTTAAGTTTAGGGGAGTCAGAACATTTCTTAGCTCGTTTTTATTTTCTTTGCTCTATTTAGTTTTTCCTTTAGTTTCCTTTCTTCTTTGTATTGCAAAATTTCCATTCAATAAAATACATGTTTATGTAATTTTAGTCTTTTATGTAAAATTCTCGTGCTTATTCGAATTCCTCCATTTTCTTGAGCCATAACGAAAAACTTAAAACGCATATATTAACATACTCAACTAGTATTAAGGTTGCTTATTTTTATAAATAAGAACTCGAGCGCGACTAAAGCAAAATCGTTATCATCCTAACACTTCAAAACCCCAACGCGTTAGATCAGTTTAAGTACTTATTATGCCAACACCTTAAGACTTAGTTTTAAAGTAACCCTGAGTAGTTTATTAAGCAGTCGGCACCGCCTTAAACGACAAACTACGTGGAGAATCGATGAATATAAGTGATTGATCAAGATTTTTAAGAGAAATTTCTATTAGAAGATGCACTTATTAAGTTAGATAGTCCTTACCAGATCATTTAATTCAACAGTTGCGGAAACCATAAAATCATTATGCAAACAAACCATTATGAATTGGTTCAGTGGTTTCTGGTGCTGAACTTGGTAGGGCGGACGAAGGTCTGATCCCCCGCAATTTGTAATTGGATAAAGGAGTACCAAATATAATTACTAGAACTCCAAGCTGGATTATAAAGATCAAAGTCACTAACCGGTTACTCCACTATGTGCGCGTAAGGTAAAGGGCTTAATGTGATTGCACCAGAATGAAAACGGGTGAAAAGAAACGAAAGTATTAGGTCGAGCTATAATACATGACTTAAATTGGTCTGCATAAATGGGGTTATCTAGTGTTTTTACGGTAATTTTGGTGTCGATGTCTAAAACTTGAGTTATCCAACAAAGAAGTGAATTGCAACCAAGTACGAATCGAATTGTGTTTTATATCTGCGTTTGACTTATGCTTAAGTGATTTTTAATTTTTAATTTTTGCTTGAGGACAAGCAAAAGTTTAAGTATAGGGGAGTTTGATAACACGAATTTATATAACATATTTGACTTAATTTTCATAGATAATGTTACTATTTTTATTTAATTATTCTTTTATTTCAGACACGTTGGTATTTCTTTTGTTTCAGGTATTTGCATTAAATAAAGATAAATTGAGCAAAGAAATAAAATTGAGGAAATATCGGATTAAAAAGCCAAAGAAATGAAGCAAGGGTTGATATAGCAAATTGAGGAGTTAAGAAGGAGAAAACAATTATGTAAACGAAGCAAGCCAGACCCTGAAGCAAAAGCCCAGCAGCGTTCAGCCCACAAGGTGTGACGACCGTCACAGCCTTGAGGCGCACACCCCACTATAGTGAGACGACCGTCTCACAATTCCCTCACATCATGGAGGCGCCCGCCTCCCACTCTGGGCCCACCGTCTTCACTTTTGGAGACCCACGTCTCCTAATCTTTTGATGAAGCGAGACCCACGTCTCACACATCCTTCTTCCGTCCCACGTTCGGCAGTTTTACACACGTTCACCACTTGCCTTCGTACAACATTGGAAACGGGAAGTTACATGAAGAGGCTATAAATACAAGTTCAAGCTTCAGAGCAATGGTCGGCAATTTTTACCGAACAACCGTTATTACGTTTTTCCTTCGCATTTCTATTTTCTTTTCAGTTTTGTATTTCTATTTTATTTTTTTCATTTCAGTTTCTTTGTTTAGTTTTTATTTTAGTTTTAAGCTTTTATAATTTTCTCACGACAATTTCTACATCGGAAATTGTTGTGTATTTTTCACTGATCTAACCTTACGTTAGATCTAGTGCTTTTTATTTTTCTTGTCGCAATTTCTTTTCGATTCAAGAAGTCTCCGAGCAGATCCAGCCGACTTGTGGTGGAATGTTCGTTTATTTTGAAGAACAAGATTATTCGGGTATTCTTATTTTTAGGTTTTTAATATAATTATTTTATTTTATTTAAAGTATTGTTGCTTGGTATTTATTTATATGATTATGGAAATGTTTAAATATATTGAACCTTATTATTTATGCATGTCCGAATTAATAAATATGTCCGGCTAAACCGTGTAGGTATCGGTAAGTAATAGTAGTAAGAGTAGGAATTAAATTGTTCTTAAGCTAAAATCTTAATTAACTTAAGTTCTGGTTATGAATTTTTGTAATTAAAATCAATCTTTTTGTTACGAAAGTAAGAAAAGTAGAATAGGTTAGGATCGAGACCACGAAAGTGTGAGGTTTTAACCGGATAGCTAAAGTTAGGCATTCGATTTAAATACAGCGAGAGCGCTTTAAAACGAATTAGATTTTATTAAGTTTTCAAAGAATATTTTCTAAACACTTATGGGCTAGCGAGAGCAGGCATAAGGCTTTAAGAGTATAATCCGAGATAAGACCACGAAAGTGTGAGTTGAGGGTTTTTAAACTGATAATTTCTACGGAACAATTAAGTTAACCATCTTTATACGCTTAGGTTCGATTTAATCCGCTTAGGTTCACTACATTACATACCGATATCCGTTTAATTTATATTTTTCCTTAACCATTATCTTAAAGAATTATTCGCCTTAGCTGTATACCGTAACTTAGGATAACAATAGATCGATTTATAGTCTCTGTGGGTTCGATATCTTTTTAAAACTACGCGATAGGACTGTGCACTTGCAGTCTCCCGATTTATAGACGATAAAGTCGCGATCACACATTGGGTTTGAGTTATTCATATATTGAATGTTGAAGACGTTGTGAAACACTTGGATATAAGATAGGGTAATTCTTGAGTACCTTCAAGGTTGTTATTAGGAACCTGGAGGCGAATGTTATTTTCTTGTAACTCATCTATAATTTGTTGTAACAAATTTCTGAATAAAGTGAATTAAAGAGCTGCACTCTCCCCCAGAGTAGATCATTTGATCGAACTCGGTAACAAACCTTCCTCTTTTTCTCGACTTATTATGTTATATTATTTGTGTACGAATTATTATTGTTTTAGACCATTTATTTTTGGTGCTACTATTATTTGTCTCACAAATTGATATTGAATTTTGTGGTAATTAACAATAAGATTCACAACAAGTGGTGTGGTGAGCGTGGAGTAAAGAGGTATTGAGCACCATAAGAATATGGGAGAGCAAGAAATTTTTCTGGTAACAATGACTTCAGGTTGTGGAAAATTAAGTTGTAAGTGATTTTAATTCAAGAGAAGTGTATTGAAAGTTTGAAAAGTGAAGCATTGATTCTTGCAGGCCTTACACATGAACAAAAGACCGAGATGGTGGATAAGGCCAGAAAATTTAATTGAAGGGAAAACCCTAATTCCTGGGTGGAGGCAAACTCTTCATATTCCCAGCAAGGTTGAGTCTTCATTAATTCTTCTATCTCATCCCGTTTCCTGCAAAGGACAACATTTAGTTTCTTCTGTATTGAATTATCTTTCACCATAAAAGTATGAAGATCGTTGTGATTCATACTTTTGGGTTAAAGATAATTAAATAAGGGCAGCCATGGCCGAACATGGGCCTGTGCAACCTGGCTCATTGCACAAGGCCTCAAAATATTAGGGGCCTCAAAATGAAGAATAGGAATATAAAATTATAAAAGGAAATGATTAATATTATAAGTAACAACTAAGTTGTTTATATGTAAATTGTAATATCTAGGCAAAAGATTTAGTCCTTTTATCTAAATGTCCTGAGTCCAATTCTTGATGGTGTAGATTTTTCAAGTTTTAAATTTTACAAAAAAATGTTAAAGTACTTATTTCAGCTTATATATTTTATAATAAAACCTTAAATCTTTCACAAGATTTTAATACAAAACCGTACACTTCTAATTTCACAAATTTTCTTAATTACCAATTTTTTTCTTCACATTTTTATTTGATAAGATAACCTAAAAGAATTAATTTCATTTATATTTTATAACAAACTAAAAAATGTTAATTTAATTTAATTTTATAAAAAATATAAAAATCTAAAACTTATTTTATAGTTTCAATGACAAATGATTTTTTATATAATAATTTTAAGTTCATAATGGGTTTCAAGTCAATATACTTAAATTTTTAAATTTCACAAAACCTTAATTCATTAATTTCATTTGATATTTTCAATGACAACTGAATTTTTTGTTTTTCTTTTTGAAGGGACGATTATTAAAATTCGAATAGGGCCCCCAAATTGTTTTAGACGGTCTTAGGGGCAGTTGTAACACCTCAAATTTGTGCCTGGCCTTTTTCATCTCATCTGCCTATAGGCACTTAATTTTCATCTGAAGCTAGGATTAAAGGACCTAGGTCATGCTTTATGAGCATTGTATATCATCTTCATAAAATAAATTCAAATTTAGGACCGAAAAATTAAATTTTAGCTTAGAGAAATTTATCTTTATAAATTGACATCATTTCATCCATTCGTCATTCTTTATCTTTTCCCTTTAAAAAAGGCTAGTTAAAAAGTCAATAAAAAACCGTCAAATTAAGATCCAAGATGGTGGTCCATAAATATAAAAAATAAATAAAAAATATTATGTGTTACGTGACTATATGTAATGCCATGTCCTCTCCAAATACAAATTTTGATTTCTTGTGAATTAATTACCAATGCTCTTGACTTTTCTCATTACAACTCAAGCTCGTTGACAACTTTTGAATTTTTAACAAACTTGAATTTTCATCATGTAATCATCAAATAAAAACAAAAAAGTTTAAAAAAGAAGTTTCAAAAGTTTGGATTAAATTGAACCTCCACATTGACTTGCATCACCATATGAGTTACAATTCTCCTTTCCACATTGTTTTTACTATGGACAAGTTTTTATCGCCTTCTTTGCATCAACATCACATTTTACAATGGATCATGTACAACATCATACACATTATCACCATCATCATCATCATCATAAAACACCAACCATATAAAAATGTAAAAAATAGATAAAATGAATTTAAATTTCATTTTCAAGTTTGTTCCAAGTGACCACATGGTTCCTTCATGTAAATGTCATCATCACTATTTCAAATTAATAATTAAAAAAACAAAATAGAATTGGAGCAACTTAAGTATAACCTTTATTTCAAAATTTGGTTTACTCTATTAATGCTTAGAGAATCTTTCAGTTGTTGATCATTTTGCTCTTCAGACTGTTTCTCTGTTAACGCCTAAAGAATCTTTTAGTAGTTGATGCTTCAAAAAAAATTCATTCAAGAAAAAAAACTAACTCCTGGAAAGAGGCAAACCCTTAATATTATCAACAAGGTTGAGTCTTCATTAATTCTTCTATCTCTTCCATTTTCCAGCAAAGGACAAAATTTATGTCCTTTTAAATTTAATTATCTTCCACCATAAAAGTATGAAGATTGTAGTGATTTCATATTTTTGGGTTATAGATAATTAAATAAGGGCAACCATGGCAACCTGGCTCATTGCATAAGGCCTCAAAAGATTGGGGGCCTCGAAATTGAGAATAGGAGTATAAAATTATAAAAGGTATTGTAACTAACATTATAAGTAACGACTAAATAGTTTATAGTTAAATGGCAATAGCTAGGCGAAAGATTTAGTCCTTTTATCTAAATAGTCCGAGTCCAACTCGTGATGGTGTAGATTTTTCAAGATTTTAATTTTGGAACAAAATGTTAAAGTATTTATTTCAGCTTATATATTTCATAATAAAACCTTAAAGCTTTCAGAATATTTTAATATAAAACCATACACTTCTAATTTAACATATTTTCTTAATTACCAAAATATATTTTCACATTTTTATTTGATAATATAACCTAAAAGAATTTATTTCATTTATATTTTAAAACAAAACTTTAAAACTTTATTTTATTTTATTTTATTTTCTAAAAAATAAAAAAATATATATTAATTTTATTTTATAGTTTCAATGAGAAATGATTTTTTATATAACTCTTTTAAATTCATAATGGGTTTTAAGTCAATATATTTAAATTTTAAATTTTACAAAACCTTAATTCGTTGCTTTCATTTGATATTTTTAATGACAAGTGAATTTTTTATATTTATTAATAAAACATAACTTATTTCTAATTTTTTGTTTTCCTTTTTAAAGGGACGATTATTAAAATTTAAATAGGGCCTCCAAATTGTTTGAGACAGCCATAGGGGCAGCTGTCACGCCTCAACTTTGTCCCTACTGTTTTTCATCTCATCTTCCTATAGGCACTTAATTTTCATCTGAAGCTAGGAGGAAAGGACCCTAGATCATGCTTCACTCATCGGTAATTTTTTCTTTTCTTTTTTTTCATAAGCATGCATCATCTCGTGGCCATTGTATATCATTTTCATACAATAAAGTCAAAGTTAGGACCCAAAAAATCAAACTTTGGCTTAGAGAAATCCATCTTTATAAACTCACATCATTTCATCCATTCATTATTCTTTATCTTTCCCCTTTAAAAAGGCTAGTTAAAGTCAATAGGAAAGACCAAATTAATATCCAACATGTTGGTCCATAAAAATAAAAAAGATTAAAAAAAATGTTTTGTGTTACATGACTATATTCGATGCCGTCTCCTGTCCAAGTACAAAATTTGATATCTTGTGAATTAATTACCAATACTCTTGACTTTTCTCATTACAACTCAACCTCGATGACAAATTTTAATTTTTTAACCAACTTGAATTTTCATCATGTAATCATCTAATAAAAACAAAAAAAAAGTTTAAAAAAGTTTAGAAGTTTCACAAGTATGGATTAATTTGAAACTCTACATTGGCTTGCATCATCACAGGAGTTACAATTCAATTGTCCACATTGTTATTATCATGGACAAGTTTGCATCATCGTTTTTGCATGAACAACACTTTTTACAATGGATCTTGTACAACATCATACACATTATCACCATCATCATCTTCATAAAGCACCAACCATATAAAAATGTAAAAAAAAATAGATAAAATGAATTTATATTTCATTTTCAAATCTGTTCCACGTGACCACGTGGTTCCTTCATGTAAATGTCATCATCACTATTTCAAATTAATAAAAAAAAATTTTAAAAATAGAATTGGAAATGTTGGAAATATGAACTTTATTTCAAAATTTGGTTTTCTCTCTTTTTTTTTGTAAATGTTGGTATCCGACCTTGCGACCGACTAATCCAAGAGGGACCAATTCCACCGTCCACTTGTGGGGGCCCCATTTAAAGCCAAAAAAATTCTTTATGGATTGGCCTACACAAGGATTGTTAGCACCTAGCATGATTCGAACTCGGGACCGTGAGAGGAACACACTCTCAAGACCCAGGCCTCCACCGCTAGACCAACCCTTAATCTTTCAGTTGTTGATCACTTTGATCTTCAGAGTGTTTCTCTATTAATGCTCAGAGAATCTTTTAGTAGTTGATTCTTACAAAAATTTTAATTGAAGGAAAAACCCTAACTCCTGGGTGGAGGATAACCCTTCATATTCCCAGCAAGGTTGAGTCTTCATTAATTCTTCTATCTCATCCATTTTCCAACGAATAACAAAATTTAGGTCTGTTTGTATTTAATTATCTTTCACCATAAAAGTATGAAGATCGTTGTAATTCATACTTTTGGATTAAAGATAATTAAATAAGGGCAGCCATGGCGATGGGCCTTTGCAACCTGGCTCATTGCACAACGCCTCAAAAATTCGGAGGCCTCGAAATAGAGAATAGGGGTATAAAATTATAAAAGGTAATGACTAACATTATAAGTAACGGCTAAATTGTTTATAGGTAAATAGTATTAGCTACGGGAAAGATGTTGTCCTTTTATTTAAATGGCCCGGGTCGAACTCTTGATGGTGTCGATTTTTCAATTTTTTATATTTACACAAAATGTTAAAGTATTTATTTCAGCTTATATATTTTTCAATAAAACCTTAAAGCTTTCATAAGATTTTAATGCAAAGTTATACACTTCTAATTTCACATATATTCTTAATTACCAAAACACTTTTAATTTTTTGTTTTCCTTTTTAAAGGGACAATTATTAAAATTCGAATAGGTCCTCCAAATTCTTTAAGACGGTCCTAGGGGCAGCTGTCGCACCTTAATTTTGTCCCTACCATTTTTCATCTCATCTGCTTACATGCACTTAATTTTCATCTGAAGCTAGGATGTAAGGACCCTAAGTCATTCTTCATTCATCAATCATTTTTGGTTTTTTTTCATAAGAATGCATCATCTCATGACCATTGGATATCATCTTCACACAATAAAGTCAAAGGTAGGACCGAAAAATCAAACTCTGGCTTACAGAAATCTATCTTTATAAATTCACTTTATTTCATCCATTCAACATTCTTTATCTTTCCTCTTTAAAACAGGCTAGTTAAAGTCAATAAAAAAGGCCAAATTAAGATCCAACATGGTGGCCCAAAGAAATAAAAAAACATAAAAAAAAAGTATTGTGTTACATGACTATATGTGATGCCATCTCTCGTCCAGGTACAAATTTTGATTTCTTGTGAATTAATTACCAATGCTCTTGACTTTTCTCATTACAACTCAAGCTCGTTTACAAAATTTGAAATTTTAACAAACTTGAATTTTCATCATTTAATCCTCAAATAAAAACAAAAATGTTTAAAAAAATTAAGAAGTTTCACAAGTTTGGATTAACTTGAACCTCTACATCGGCTTTCATCACATGAGTTTTAATTTAATTATCCATATTATTTTTATCATGTACAACTTTGCATAATGTTCTTTACATCAACATCACTTTTTATAGTGGATCAATTACAACATCATACACATTATCACCATCATCATCCTCATGAATCACCAACCATATGAATGTGTAAAAAAGAGATTAAAAGATCAATATGCATTCAAATGAATTTAAATTTTGTTTTCAACTTTGTTCCAAGTGACCACACGGTTCCTTCAAGTACTTGTCATCATCACTATTTAAAATTAAGAAAACATCAAAACAACATAGAATTGGACCAATTGAAATTTTATTTTATTTTTTAAAATTTGGTTTTCTTTATTAATGCTCAGAGAATCTTTCAGCCATTGATCATTTTTCTCTTCAGAGAGTTTCTCTATTGATGTTCAAAGAATATTTAATTAGTTGATGTTTCCAAAAATTTTATTGATGGCAAAACCCTAACTCGTGGGTGGAGGAAAACCTTTCTTATTCCCAACAAGGTTAAGTCTTCATTAATTCATCTATCTTATCACTTTTCAAGCGAAGGAAAAATTCCGGGTCTTTTATAATTTAATTAACTTTCACCACGAAGGTATGAAGATCATTGTCATTCATACTTTCAGGTTAAAGATAATTAAAGAGGAGAAGTTGTCACACCTCAATTTGGTCCATAACCTTTTTTCATGTCATCTAGGTATAAACAATTAGTTTTTATCCAATGTTAGGATTAAAGGTCCCTAGGTCATGGCTTCACTCATCAATCATTTTTTATTTTTTTGCATAAGCATTCGTCATATCATGGTCATTGGATCTAATCTTCATACATTAAATTCAAAGTCAATACTGAAAAATGAAACTTTGTTCATAGGATATTTTCTTCCTAAATTCAAATCATTTCATTCATTCATCATTCATTATCTTTCCAGTTAATAAAATGATAGTTAAAGTCATAAAAAGGCCTAGTTAAGATTTAACACAAAGATTCAAAGAAAGAAAAAAGATGATAAAACTTTAATGGAACACGATATATGTGATGTCATCTCTTGTTCAAGAATAAATTTTGATTTCTTGTGAATCAAGTACCAATGCTCTAGACTTTTCTTATTACAACCCAAGGTCGTTGACAAAATTTTAATTTTAACAATCTTGAATTTTCACCATGTAAACATAATTTCAAAACAAAACAAAATTAATAAAATAAGTAAGAATTCGCACAGGTTTGGAATAATTTGAATATTAACATTGGATAGTTTCACATGAGTTACAATTCAATTGTCCACAGGGTTTTTATCATGGACAAGTTTACATCACCTTATTTTCACCAACCTCCCCTTTTAAAATGGAGTGTGCACGACATCATACACATTATCACAATTATCATCAGGAATCACCAACCAAATGAAAATATAAAAAAACATTTAAAGAGTAATTTCCAGTCAAATGAGTTTGAATTCCATTTTCAAGTTTGTTCCAAGTGACCATAGGGTTCCTTCATGTACAAGTCATCATCACTATTGCAAATTAAGAAAACAATAAAGAAACATAGAATTTGAGCTATTGAAATTTGAATTTTATTTGAATTTTTTTCTCTCTATTAATGCTTAGAGAATCTTTCAATTGTTGATCGTATTGATTTTCTAAGAGTTTCTCTTTTAAAGCTCAGAAAGTGTTCCAGTAGTTGATGTTTCCAAAGTTTTTCATTAAAGGAAAAAGCCTTACAAATTGGTTGAGGGAAACCCTCTATATCCCCAACAAGGTTGAGTCTTCATGAATTCATCTATCTCATCACCACTCATGCGAAAGTCAAAATTTGGGCCCTTTTGTATTTAATTATGTTCCACCATGAAAGTATGAAGATCATTGTGATTCTTACATTCGAGGTTAATGGTAATTAAATAAGGCCAACAAAGGCCAGATATGGGCATGTGCAACCTGGCTCGATGCATAGGGCCACCAAAAATCGGAGGCCTCAAAATTTGGAGTAGAGGTATAAAAATATAAAAGGTATAAAAATACAAAACCTTAATTCATTAATTTCGCTTGATAATTTCAATGACAAATGAATTTTTTATATAAATTAATAAAAAAGAACTTTTTTTTAATTTTTTGTTTTCCTTTTTGAAGGGATGATTATTAAAATTCGAATGGGGCCTCCAAATTGTTTGAGACAACCCTAGAGGTAGCTGTCACATCTCAATTTTGTCCCAGCTTTTTATTTATTTATCTCATATGCCTATTGGCACTTAATTTTCATCTAAAGCTAGGATGAAAGGACCCTAGGTCATGCTTCTCTCATTAGTCATTTTTGGTTTTTTCATAAGCATGCATCATCTCATGGCCATTGAATATCATCTTCATACAATAAAGCCAAAGTTAGGACCCAAAAGTCAAACGTGGCTTAGAGAAATTTTTCGTCATAAACTCACATCATTTCATCCATTCATCATTCTTTATCAATTCCCTTTAAAAAAGGCTAGTTAATGTCAATAAAAAGACCAAATTATGATCCAACATGGTGGTCCAAAGAAACAAAAAAGATTTAAAAAAAAATTGTGTTACATGACTATATGTGATGCCATCTCCTGTCCAAGTACAAATTTTGATTTCTTGTTAATTAATTACCAATTCTCTTGACTTTTCTCATTAAAACTCAAGCTCGTTGACAAAATTCGAAGTTTTAAGAAACTTGAATTTTCATCATGTATAATCAAATAAAAACAAAAAAAAGTTTTAAAGAATTTAGAAGTTTCACAAATTTTGGATTAATTTGAACCTCTATATTGACTTGCATCACATGAGTTACAATTTAATTTCCTTATTGTTATTATCACGGACAAGTTTGCATCACTTCTTTGCATCAACATCAATTTTTACAATGGATCATTTACAACATCATGCACATTATTATCATCATCATCCGCATGAATCACCAACCATATGAAAATGTAAAAAAGAGATTAAAAGATGAATTTGCAATCAAATAAATTTAAATTTCCTTTTCAAGATTGTTCCAAGTGACCACACGGTTCCTTCAAGTATATGTCTTCAACACTATTTAAAAATCTGAAAAACAATAAAACAAAAGAGAATTGGACCAATTGATTTTTTTTTCAAATTTGGTTTTCTCTATTAATGCTCTGGGAATCTTTCAGTTGTTGATTGTTTTGGTCTTCAGAGAGTTTATCTATTAATGTTCATAAAATCTTTCAGTACTTGATGTTTCAAAAAATTTCATTGAAGCAAAACCCTTAAGTCGTGGGTGGATGCAACCCCTTCATATTCCCAAAAAGGTTAAGTCTTCATTAATTTGTCTATCTTATCACTTTTCAAGAGAACGACAAAATTTGGGTAGTTTTTTAATTTAATTATCTTTCACTGTGAATGTATGAATACTGTTGTCATTCATACTTCCGGGTTAACGATAATTAAAAATGAGAAGCTGTCACACCTCAATTTGGTCCATAACCTTTTTTTCTTGTCATCTAGGTATAAACACTTAATTTTTATGTGCTGATATGATGAAAGGTCCCTAGGTCAGGGCTTCACTCATCAGTCTTTTTTGATTTTTTTCATAAGCATGCATCATCTCTTGGGCGTTGGATCTCATCTTCATACAATAAAGTCAAAGTCAAAACTGAAAAACAAACCTTTGTTCAGAGGATATTTTCTTTATAAATTCAAATCATTTCACCCATTAATCATTCATTATCTTTCTAATTAATAAAATGATAGTTAAAGTCAATAAAAAGGCCTAGTTAAGATTCAACATGGAGGCCCAAAGAAAGAAAAAAGATGATAAAACTTTAGTGGCACATGATATACGTGATGTCATATCTTGTCCAAGAATAAATTTTGATTTCTTGTGAATCAAGTACCAATTCTCTAGACTTTTCTTATTAAATCACAAGGTCGTTGACAAAAATTTAATTTTTAACATACTTGAATTTTTATCATGTAAACATAATTTTAAAACAAAAAAATGTAAGAATTTTCAAAGGTTTGGATTAATTTGAATATTAACATCGGCTTGCATCAAATGAGTTACAATTCAATTGTCCACGTGTTTTTTATCATGGACAAGAAAATCTCACCTTCATTTCATCAACATTACTTTTGAAAATGGAGTATGTACGACATCATACACATTATCACAGTTATCATCATGAATCACCAACCAAATTAAAATGTAAAAAAGAAAAAGAGTAATTTGCAACCAAATGAACTTGAATTCCACTTTCAAGTTTGTTCCAAGTGACAATACAGTTCCTTCATGTACAAGTCATCATCACTATTTCAAATTAAGAAAACAATAAAGAAAAATAGAATTTGAGCAATTGAAATTTGAATTTTATTTCAAATTTTGTTTACACTACTAATGCTTAGAGAATCTTTCAGTAGTTGTTAATCGTTTTGATTTTCTGAGAGTTTCTCTATTAATGCTTAGAGAATCTTCCAGTAATTGATTTTCCAAAAAAATTCATTAAAGGAAAAACCCTTACCGAGTGGTGGAGAAAAACCCTTTATATCCCCAACAAGGTTTAGTCTTCATGAATTCATCTATCTCATCACCACTTACGCGAAGGACAAAATTTGAGTCCTTTTATATTTAATTATCTTCCACCACGAAAGTATGAAGATCATTGTGATTCATACTTTCGAGTTAGTCGTAATTAAATAAGGACAACAAATGCTAGATATGGGCATGTGCAACCTAGCTCATTGCGCAGGGCCTCCAAAAATCCAGGGCATCAAAATCTAGATTAGGGGTATAAAATTATAAAAGGTAATGACTAATATTATAAGTAACAACTAAGTTGTTGATAGTTAAATGGTAATAGCTGAGTGGTGGAAGATTTAGTTCTTTTATCAAAATGGCCCGAGTTCAAGTCTTGTTGGTGTAGACTTTTCAAGTTTTTAATTTTACAACAAAATATTAAAGTATTTATTTCAGGTTATTTATTTTATAATAAAACCTTAAATCTTTCACAAGATTTTAATACATAACCATACACTTCTATTTTCACATTTTTTCTTAATTACCAAAATGTTTTTTAACAATTTTATTTGATAAGATAACCTAAAAGAATTAATTACATTTATATTTAATAACAAAACTTTAAAACATTAATTTTATTTTATGAAAAAATCTAAAAATATTAATTTTATTTTATAGTATCAATGACAAGTTATTTTTATAAAATTATTTTAAATTCATAATGGGTATCAAGTCGGTATGTTTAAATTTTACAAAACCATAACTCATTAATTTCATTTGATATTTTCAATGACAAATGAATTTTTTATATAAATTAATAAAAAAGAACTTAATTTTTAAATTTTTGTTTTCCTTTTTGAAGGGACAATTATCAAAATTCGAATGGGGCCTCCAAATTGTTTAAGAGAGTCCTAGGGGCAGCTGTCACACCTCAAATTTGTCCCTACTCTTTTTCATCTAATATGCTTATAGGCACTTAATTTTTATCTGAAGCTAGGATGAAAGGACCCTAGGTCATTCTTCACTCATCAGTCATTTTTGTTTTTTTTTCATAAGCATGCATCATCTCATGGCTATTGGATATCTTGTTCATACAATAAAGTCAAAATTAGGACCAAAAATCAAAATTTGGCTTAAAGAAATTTATCTTTCTAAGTTCACATCATTTTAAGCATTCATCATTCTCTATCTTTCCCCTTTAAAAAAGTTACTTAAAGTCAATAAAAAAGGCCAAATTGAGATTCAACATGGTGGTCCAGAGAAATAAAAAAGATAAAAAAAAATATTTTGTGTTACATGACTATATGTGATGCCATCTCTTGTCTAAGTATAAATTTTGATTTCTTGTGGATTAATTATCAATGCTCTTGACTTTTCTCATTACAACTCAAGCTCGTTGACAAAATTTGAATTTTTTACAAACTTGAATTTTCATCATGTAGTCATCAAGTAAAAACAAAAAAAAAAAATTCTAAAAGACTTAGAAGTTGCAAAAAATTTGGATTAGTTTGAACCTTTACATTGGGTTGCATCACATGATTTACAATTTAATTGTCCACATCTTTATTATCATGGACAAGTTTGCATTACCTTTTTTGCATCAACATCACTTTTTACAATGGATCGATTACAACATCATACACATTATTACCATCATAATCCTCATGAATCACTAATCATAAGAAAATTTTAAAAAGAGATTAAAAGATCAATTGAATTTAAATTTCCTTTTAAAGTTTGTTCCAATTGACCACACAATTCCTTCAAGTACATGTCATCATCACTATTTAAAATTAAGAAAACAATAAAACAAAAGAGAATTGGACCAACTGAATGTTGTTTTTCACATTTGATTTTCTCTATTAATGTTCATAGAATCTTTCAGTAGTTGATGTTTCAAAACCCTAACTCATTGATGGTGGCAAACCCCTTATATTCTCAGCAAGTTTAAGTCTTCATTAATTCGTCTATCTCGTCACTTTTCAAGCGAAGGACAAAATTTGGGTCTTTTTTAATTCAATTATTTTTCACCATAAAGATAAGGAGACCTTTTTCATTCATACTTTCAGATTAAAGAAAATTAAAGAGGGGAAGTTGTCACACCTCAATTTGGTCCATAAGCTTTTTTCATGTCATCTAGGTATAAGCACTTAATATTTATCAGATATTAGGATGAAAGGTCCTTAGGTCATGGTTTCACTCATCAGTCATTTTTTTATATTTTTTCAGAAGCATGCATCATCTCATGGTCATTGGATCTCATCTTCATACAATAAAGTCAAAGTCAAAACTGAAAAATGAACCTTTGTTCAGAGGATATTTTCTTTCTAAATTCAAATTATTTCATCCATTTATCATTCATTATCTTTCCAATTAATAAAATTATAGTTAACGTCAACAAAAAGGCCTAGTAAAGATTCAACATGGAGGCCCAGAGAAATAAAAAAGATGATAAAACTTTAGTGGCACATAATATATGTGATGTCATCTCTTGTCCAAGAATAAATTTTGATTTCTTGTGAATCAAGTACCAATGCTCTAGACTTTTTTTATTACAACACAAGGTCGTTGACAAAATTTTAATTTTTAACAAACTTGGATTTTGATCATGTAAACATAATTTCAAAACAAAATAAATAAATAAAATAAGTAAGAATTTGCACATGTTTGGATTAATTTGAATATTAACATTGGTTTGTATCACATGAGTTATAATTCAATTGTCCAAATGGTTTTACTATGGAGAAGATTACATCGCTTTCTTTTCATCAATAATGAGCTGTAGTATTATTAGTTGGTATAAGCTGTCTGGTTAGCATTCATTGTGACAGATTGTGCCAATGAATTAGAGTTAATTTGTCAAGGCCTAGAATGATTTAATTCCTAAATTAGAATTTATTTGTCTCTTTGTATAGCTATATAACTATGGTAAATTATGTACAATAATACAGTAAACATTTTATTTCACAAGTTTCGCATTTCATCATGGCATCGGAGCGAGTTCGATTCGGAGAATGAAAGTGTGGAGAAGAATGATACCCACAATACAAAATCGACTTCCCGTCCCAAACACATCCCCATATTACCTTGGTCCATCTGATAATCCAGGAACACCGCTTGTAGCTACAACACTCAAAGGCGAGAACCACCGCAATTGGGCACGCTCCATGAGGACGGCATTACGGGCGAAAAGTAAGTTAGGTTTCATTGATGGATCAATCAAGAAACGCAAAACCGTCGGACTTTTACAATTGGGAAAAGGTGATTCAATGGTCATGGCATGGATTATCAATGCTGTAGATCCAGTTTTGTACGGTAGCATCTCGTACGCATCAACTGCGAAAGATATTTGGGAAGATCTGGAGGAGCGTTTTGCTCAAACAAATGCTCCTAGGATCCATCAATTGTGGTGCACGTTATGTCTGATGGAGCATGAATCGGACATGACTGTGACAGAATATTATACCAAATTTAAGAGTCTCCTTGATGAACTAGGAGAACTGCAACCACTTCCAGAATGCACATGTGGTGCATCTAAAGAAATTCTGCAAAGAGAAGGAGATCAACAAGTACACCTATTTCTCAGAAGTCTTAACAATGAGCGATTTGAACATGTTAAGGCGACAATGTCAACACCGAACCTTTGCCTTCGCTCGACGTTTTCAACCATGTTCTCAGAGAAGAAGCTCGAATCATCGGTGAAAAAGGAAGGATTGTTGCAACTAAAAGAGAAATGGGAGCATCTGCTTTTTATTCATCTAAACAAAGTGGACAAAGGAGAAGAGATGGTTCAAACTCAAAGTGCGATCACTGCGGCAAGACTGGCCACTTTAAAGCAAGATGTTTTGAGATTATAGGGTACCAAGAGAATTGGCACACACGAAGGACACAACACCGTTCAAGAGATGATGGAGGACAATCTAGTGCTCACCATGCACAATCAATCAAGAAGCGATAAGGCGTGCATTCCACGGCTCGTGTGATGAAGCATGATTTTTGTGAATCCGGTAAAAATACATCTTGTAAAGATCTAAAATGGGTCTTGTACAGTGGTGCGTCACACCACATGACCCCTCTCTTATCCTTAATGAGAGGGGTAACCAAGATTGAGAAACCTTTCTATGTCACTATTCCTACAGGGAACACGGTCGGTAGAAATGATGGGGACCATTGATCTTAGCAAAAACATTACTTTACAAAATGTTTTACTTATTCCTAAGTTTGATTGCAATTTAATTTCAATCTGTCAATTGACCCGTGATTTAAATTGCTTTGTGACTTATCATCCTAGTTATTGTATGATACAAGACTTTTCCACGAAGAAGAAGATTGGCTTAGGTGATGTACATGGTGGGGTTTATGTGTTGAAGCAACAAGTCCAAGGATCTGCTTTCGTGGCACATCATGAAGACAACACCGTTCTCTGGCATGCACGCATGGGACATCCCTCTCCTCAAGTTATGCAACACATGTCTCAACTAGTGAATTTTAATTTATGTTCAAATAAACTTCATTGTTGTGACATATGTCATAGATCAAAGCAATGCAGACTTCCCTTTCATAATAGTTATAATAAAGCTGAGAATCCTTTTGATCTTATACATTGTGATTTGTGGGGAAGATATCGTACTAGCTCTCATAGTGGATGTCACTATTTTCTTCGATCGTTGATGATTATTCGCGTGGAACATGGGTTTACTGTTAAAAGAAAAATCAGAAGTTCTAAAACTTTTAACAAATTTTATCAACATGGTTAACACACAATTTAATGTAAAGATCAAGAGGTTTCGGAGTGACAATGGGACAGAATTTACCAACCATGTGTTTCAAGGAATCCTACAACAAGAGGGAATTCTACATGAAACTTCATGGGAACACCCAACAAAATGCAAGGGTAGAGAGAAAACATAGACATATACTCAATGTGGCACGAGCCTTGAGATTCCAAGCTAACTTACCCATATCGTTTTGGGGGGAGTGTGTCTTGACAGCAACATACCTCATTAATAGAACCCCTACCATGGTTAATGATGGGTTGACACCATATGAGAAGCTATTGGGAAAACCTTCATCATATGAGCACATTAAGACTTTCGGATGCTTATGTTATGTTAAAATTCAAACAAAGAAGATAAATTTGATTCAAGAGCCGAAAATGTGTATTCGTGGGGTATCCTAAAGGCCAAAAAGGTTGGACAGTGTACAACCTAAAGACACGGGAGATATATGTATCAAGAGATGTGGTATTCTATGAAGATATTTTTCCGTATGCGTCACAAGAAAAGGAAAGCAGCAGTGAAGAAAATCCTTCGCCAATATTTACTCTTGATTTTGGTTTTGTTGACGAAGATACTACGTCTTGCAATGATGGGCAACAAGACCAGACCATAATTTCCAAAGAACCAAGAGAAGGACAAGTTGTTGAAACAAATCCTATTGTGATCACTGAAGTAGAAGAACCTCAAAATGAGGGAGAGAGTGAAACCATGACAAACATAGACATGGGGAAAAGGAACAAACAACCACCCAAAAGACTTGATGATTATTATTGCTACTCAGTTGAGAAAACCCACACATGTACATCGCCGAAGACATCAACTTCTTCAGGTATCATTTATCCTATATCAAACTATGTAAATTATGATGAGTTTTCACAAAACATCAAGCTTATCTTGCGGTTGAAAGCATTGAAGAGCCTCAATATACAAACAAGCCATTCACAAACAAGAATGGAGAAGCCATGTCACAAGAACTTAAAGCCTTGGAAGAAAATCAAACATGGAAATATCAAGGCTTCCTAAAGGCAAGAAGGCAGTGGGTTGTAGATGGGTATACAAGGTTAAATACAAATCGACGGTGAAGTTGAGAAATACAAAGCTGCTCGTGGCGAAAGGTTACACACAAGTTGAAGGGGATGACTTCAACGAAACCTTTGCACCAGTTGCCAAAATGACAACTGTGAGGTGTTTGCTTACTGTTGCGGTGGATAAAAGATGGATACTTCACCAGATGGATGTGAGTAATGCTTTCCTACACGGAGAATTAGATGAGGAAGTATATATGGAGGTTCCGCCAGGTTACAAAGTTTTCGATGAAGAGATGGTGTGTCGCCTAAGAAAGTCACTATATGGTCTTAGACAAGCCTCACGCAATTGGTACTCAAAATTGTCCAAAGCATTGGTCAAGTATGGTTTTCAGGAATGTGAAGCTGATCATAGTTTGTTTACCTATTCACATGGTTCAGTTTTCATAGCTGTATTAATTTATGTTGATGACCTTGTTGTGACTGGGAATGATACAAAGTCATGTGAAAAATTCAAACAGTACCTCAGCGAATGTTTTCACATGAAGGACTTGGGAGAGTTGAGATACTTCCTTGGTCTAGAGTTAGCTCGCGGCTCTTCTGGATTATTCATTTGTCAAAGGAAGTATGCCTTGGACATTCTAAATGAATGTGGGATGCTCGCTTGCAAGCCTTCATCTATCCCACTTGAACCAAACCATAAATTAGCATTGGATTTAAGCCCTTTATATGAGAATCCTTCACAGTACCGTAGGTTGGTGGGACGACTCATTTATCTCACAATCACTAAACCGGAATTAACATATTCTGTCCATATTCTAAGTCAATTTATGCAGGAACCTCACCAAGGGCACTGGGACGCAGCCATGCATGTTTTGAGGTACTTGAAGTCTTCACCGGGACAAGGAATTGTCGTACCAAGAGATAATGACCTCTGACTGGTTGCATATTGTGATTCAGACTATGCGTCATGTCCACTAACTAGAAGATCAATATCAGGTTATGTCATGAAGTTAGGAACAGCTCCTGTTTCATGGAAAACCAAGAAACAAACTACCGTATCAAGGTCCTCGAGTGAACCAGAGTATAGAGCAATGGCTCATGCCACAAGTGAAGTGATATGGTTAAGAAGACTACTTACACATTTACAAGTAAAATGTGATTCTCCTACAGTTCTACATTGCGACAATCGTGCTGCTATTCATTTAGCTTCAAATCCGGTTTTCCACGAAAGAACGAAACACATTGAAGTCGATTGTCACTTCATTCGAGAATTTCTTGTCAAGGGTATTATAGCTACTGCCCACATACCAACCAAGTCACAACAAGCAGACATTTTCACAAAGTCTTTGGGAACAAAACAATTTCGAGAACTATCAAGCAAGTTGGGATCTCATCGTCCTCAATCTCCAACTTGAGGGAGAGTAATGAGATGTAGTATTATTAGTTGGTATAAGTTGTCTGGTTAGCATTCATTGTGACAGATTGTGCCAATGAATTAGAGTTAATTTGTCAAGGCCTAGAATGATTTAATTCCTAAATTAGAATTTATTTGTCTCTTTGTATAGCTATATAACTATGGTAAATTGTACAGAATAATACACAAAAACATTTTATTTCACAAGTTTCTGTCATTTCATCAATCAACATCACTTTTTAAAATGAAGTGTGTACAACATCATACACATTATCACAATTATCATCATGAATCACCAACCAAATGAAAATGTAAAAAAGTAATAAAAAAGAGCAATTTGCAATCAAATGAATTTGAATTCCTTTTTCAAGTTTGTTCCAAGTGACCATACGGTTTCTTTATGTACAATTCATCCTCACTATTTCAAATTAAGAAAACAATAAAGAAAAAAATAGTATTTGAGCAATTGAAATTTGAAATTTATTTCAAACTTTGTTTTCTTTATTAATGCTTAGAGAATCTTTCAGTTGTTGATCATTTTGATTTTCTGAGAGTTTCTCTATTAATGCTCAGAGAATCTTCTAGTAGTTGATGTTTTCAAAGTTTTTTATAGAAGACAAAACCCTTACCGATTGGTGGAGGCAAGCCCTTTATATCCCCCAACAAGGTTGAGTCTTCATGAATTCATCAATCTCATCATCACTCATGTGAAAGACAAAATTTGGGCCCTTTTTTATTTAATTATCTTCCACCACGAAAGTATGAAGATCCTTGTGATTCATACTTTCAGGTTAATGGTAATTAAATAAGGGCAGCAAATGCCAGATATGGGCCTATGCAACCTGACTCATTTCACAGGGCCTCCAAAAATCAGGGCCTTAAAATCTGGAGTAGGGGTATAAAAATATAAAAGGTAATAACTAATATTATAAATAACAACTAATTCATTGATAGTTTCATGATAATAGCTTAGTGGTGAAAGATTTTGTTCTTTTATCAAAAGGGCCTAAGTTCAACTCTTATTGGTGTAGATTTTTCAAGTTTTTAATTTTACAACAAAATGTTAAAGTACTCCCTCTGTCCCAAATTATAAGAGAAATTTACTTTTTTGATACATTGAATAATTAATGTATCTGGTCTACATATAGACTAGATACATTAATTATCTAATGTATCTAAAAAGTAAATTTCTCTTATAATTTGGGACGGAGGGAGTATTTGTTTCAACTTATATATTTTATAATAAAACCTTAAAGCTTTCACAAGATTTTAATACAAATCTTAATTTGATTCACTAGTTTCGTAACCCTAGTGAGGAAATCAGACATGCTCTCGCTATCTTGCATCTAAAGAAATTTATACGTTCTTTTGTGAGTTTGTAACCTCACCTTTTTCACCTTCTCAACGTCTCCAAAATATTTCTTCTGAATTTCCCAAGCATCTTTTGCAGATTCTACATCACTAACCTTTTCAAAATTTTCTGGACTAACACATTGGTGAATTATAAAGAGAGCTTTATAATTATTTTTCTTCAATTATTTGTATTCCGCCTCTTCTTTATTTAAAGCATCTTCATCAATTGGTTCTAATCCATATTTCACAAGATCCCAAAGACCTTGAAAATAGAATTTAACTTTCATATGTTTGCAGCAATCTCATAGTTATCACATTTCAGAATTGGAAAATTTGATAGAAAATTTTCATTCGCATAATTCATCGCCATCGATTTTCTTCTTCTTCCCTTGATCACTTAACCGGAGATCTTGATATCATATGTTGGAAATCCACCAAAATCTATGATGAATTTCTATCAATCTTGATGAATAAGATTGTTATCACCACGCAATGACAATGAAAAGAAAATAAAATTCAAAGAAGAAAAAGATTAGAGTTTCTGCAAAATTTCTCTCTACCCATAAACTGTGAAAAACTTTATTCACTTGCAACTACAAGCCATGTGAATAGTCAATCTGAGTTAGTTACAAAAAATAGGGGTTACTCCCTCTATTTATAATTGAGATTGTTTTCTCTCTAAGTTAAAAAGCTCACAATAGAAAAACCCAAAATATCAACCTAACCTAATTCAATTACATTTGATAAACTAGAACTATCGAAATTTTGATTGACAAACTGCTTAGACATTTCGACACAATAAAACTCGATCCACTAAAATTTGACACACTTCAACAAATTCAACTAAACTATTCCGATACACCTTGTGTTCGAACAACATCCTACTTCGACCTAAAGAATTACACTTTTAACACTTAGAAGAATGTTGGAAGGGATCTTCCTAACAAATAAATATCTAGAAGTTTTTAGTTACATTCTAGGAGAATCAATAAGAAAATCATTTTAGGAAAGACACTAGTTACTTTTTTTTTTGTTCTAAGAAAATATACCACACTAAGGAAGTTGTTTGCAAATGGCATTGCAGCATTTGTCAACAACAAAATAAAGTTGCCTGCAACAAAAACAGTTACTAGTAAAATGTGGGTCTAGATATTTGTTTTCATTAAAATGGAAAACGACTAGAGTGATTGAATCTAAGATGGAGATACAAACTTTTTGGCTAGCTCTATGATGAGGAGTCTTGACTTCGGAAACATGATTTTAAGAAAGTGTCACGATTCTAGACATTACCAATAATCAGATCTTGGTGGTGCCTGAATAGTGTTCAAATTCAAACTGATTTAAATAAAAATTAATTAATTTAAAACATTAAAAATTATAAAAAGTTGAATAGTTTTAAATGAGTGTGTATTTTATTTTTAAAAAAACTTAAATCGGATCAGTTTTTTTTTTACATTCATATATTTTATATTTATCTTTTTATTAATATCATATATTAAATTAAAATATTATTATTTCTTGATATTTAATTGATTTTAATAATATTTATTAGTTTAATTAATTAATTTATTTTTAATATTTGTTTCTTTCAAAAATAATTGTATGTCCTTATTTTTTTAATTTTAAGTTTTAATATATTATATATTATGTTTTTTTTGTATTTTTTATAATATTATTTTTTTAAAAAGTTATAATTTCTAATTTAAATATTAAAAATAATTCTAAATTAAATCAAATGAATTTGGATCGGATTTAATTTTTTAAATTAGTTATTCAAAATTGAATTGATTCGAAGTGATTATATTTTCAATTAAATGATTTTACCTCAAAATTGACGTAAATGCACCACAAACACTCCTAGTCACAAAAGAGAGGGAGAATCAAATATCTTCTTTTTCTTTCACCTATAATTCAACACACATTCAACTTTTACTCACTACAATGATTTTGTTTAATAAAATGCAACACCCTATCCCACAACCATTCACAATACACAAAATCTAAACATTCACAACAATCAATTAAATTTTGTGAAGTATTTTATGGTGTCCCACTTTGTCCTCATTCAACATGTTGAATGTTTTCAACACCATATAATCCACCTCACTTTCAACACCTTATTCAACACCCCATTACAAGCATTCAACTATTGAATTTTTTTTCAATATTTTCATTGTACATAGGCTAACATTTTTTCTTGAATAAGGTTTTTGTCTGGCCGACTCTTTTTAAAAATAGTTGTCATTGATAGAGATGTTATTACCTTTGTTTTGTTTTGTGTAATATGTACGTAATATCTATCGACTATTTGTTTGATATCCATCATATCACAACTTTGTTTAAATATTTTAATATATGATCATTAGGTGGTTTAGAAGACGAGTGTCTTTGCCATAATCTATTACCTATCGTGATGGATCACAATGAATAGCATCAACATTTAATGATCAAGAGTAATTATACAAGTGAGAGATACAATATATATTCACCAAAAAATTTGTATATTCATTCAAAATCTTAAAGTATTAGATATATATGTCCTCTTACTTTTTGAAGCAATGTAAAATTTTCAACTCACTTGTATCTCAGTAATCTCCCGCCAAGTGTGAGTTCATTTTCTATGTTTCCCTTCAAGTAGAAACTATATACTTAATCCACATACTTTTATAATGACACTTACCACGTCATGGACACTTCAACGTCACTCAAAGCCTAACCACATCATGTTAAGAAAAAATTTGATGCAACAAGTTGTCTCTTATTCGAACCATCAAATTTGATATCACCAAAGGTGGCAAAACGGATCTGGCCCGTCAGGCATGTCCATTTTACCCACACTTTTTTCGGGGCAAATCAAGGTTTTAGAACTGCACCCTCTAATATGTTTGTTCATTCTTGCTCCGTTTTTTTACTGACTTTTGTGAGAACGGGCATTAATATTAAAAATTACAATTTTTAGAGTTATAAAAGTGCAATGTCTGCGGGCCCTCCCGACCCTGCACTCATTGTTTTGCGGGACGATGTAAAATTTTATGCTTACATCCTCAACAAAACTTACTTGACCTTTTTTTGGCAGACTTTTGTGAGACAGACATGCTTGTTTGTCATCTTTAAATACCACTAATGAGTCATTGAAAAGAACATTCACATTGAATTAAAAACACACTAAATCTTCATCAAAAATTACAAAATATTTTGATATATGAGTTCTCTCACTTATAAAATATTTTTTTTAAAACAATATATAACTAACTTCCAAGTTATATATATATATATATATATATATATATATATATATATATATATATATATATATATATATATATATATATATATATATATATATATATATATATATATATATCATATATATTAACCAGTGATACTAATATATATATATATATATATATATATATATATATATATATATATATATATATATATATATATATATATATATATATATATATATATATATATATATATATATATATATATATATATATATATATATATATATATATATATATATATATATATATATATATATATATATATATATATATATATATCTTAATATATCACTTAGTATTTTCCACTTGGGTTGGCTATGATATGACATAGTTTAATCAATTTGAAAATAAATATAATCAAATGGTGTAGATAATTCTCAATTGTCTGCCATATTACTCAGAATTTCGAACGTGTATATATGGACAAAATGCATGGTTCTTGGGAAATCATTATATGAGTTGATTTTGAGGGAACATACATAATTAGTCAGGCTTCCACTATACTAAACTTAGGGCAAATAATTATATGTTGTTTGTGATGATATTAATTAGTGGATTGGTTGAAAAACTTTCTTTGTTGTGTTGATATATTGCTTTCATAATGGACATTAATTATGAAAGTACAAGTCGTTATTCCCACATTTTTGAGAAATTCATCATTAGTAGGTTGAAAACAACATATAATGGGGTGTTTTCTTTGATTCCGTATAGGAAGTACAAGAATGAAGTTGAATTTCTAAGAGCGTTTTTTAAATAAATTTTTACCATTTTAAAGAAAAAACTGGAAAAACAAAGTGCAGTGATTTTAGTTTTAAAAATTATTTTAAAGATGAGAAATTATATAAATTGTTTCAAAAAATTTGACCAAAAAAGAAATAATCTTGGCTCAGAACTGCTATTTAATGAATTAATATGATACGCTAATCAATTAAACCTTAGTTAATTAGAAAATTAATTGGTCAATTTTGGAACTAATCTATTAAAAAGATTCTGAATCGATTAGGTGGAGATTTCACTCTATGAGCGATTAAATACATATTCTAATAGACTAGAGAGTGAGTTTTACTGATTTGTTTTAGATGTTTCATAATCAATTAGCAAATGACCATACATGATTTTTAAGAACATTTTGAAATATTTGAAGTATGGATAATAATTTTAAGTGTGTATGCATTACTTTAATATCTTGAGAGCTACTTTATTACACACATTATTACACACATTATTGATCCTAAAAATGTAATAATACACTAAGGCACATGATCAAATAAGCTATCATAGACTTCAGTTCCTTTGATGTTGATCTTTTAACATTTGACTTTCTTTGTTGTAAACATCAAGAACCTTCTTAGCTTCTCTTTTTGATAAACTTTACATTTTCTTCTTTCATAATGTTTGTTAATACAATGGTTTTGGGATTTGCTAAATTTCGCCAAAAACATAGTTTTCATAACTAGTTTGTTGTTATGTGTTTTTTAGTCAGATGTCGAAGATAATGTCATGACATCTTGAATTATTCAACAGACGATGTTGTTTGGTTTATTTTTGACAAAGATTTAAATTGATTTTTTGAGATTTCTTTTAGGTATATCTCAGTGATTTTCGCAGACCAAGAAGATGTAATCTGAAACTATTGAATGAAATCTCAATTAACATTAAAAGTTACTAATTTGGGCCATTAAGACAATTTAGAATACTTGAAGATTTGTTCCATGATTTATGGAGATCTTTTGCACAAATTTGTGAAGCCCTCAACGTGGACAACAAGGAATATTTGGGCGCAGTTGCAAGGCCCAAAGATGGCTGAGTAGTATTTAAAGAAACTACCTAGACCTAATAGGATCAAGAACTTTGAAAATAAGGGGAAGCCGTATTTTTTTTCTTAGCCTTGTGGTATGAGGGTTCTTCAAGGAAGTTTTGTTTTATTTTGTATGTCCTCATGTATCTTAGGATGCATTTAAGTTGATTGATTGTAACTTGCTTGTCAAGGGACTATTCTCACTCGAAGCTTTTAAGCAAGAGTGTGAGTATTGTGGTCGAAATGCAAACTTCAGTTTTAGTTTAGTTTCAAGTTGTTGTGATTATGACTTGGTTATAGACTGTCAGTGGGATTGGGACATGTCTTTATCACTGCGGTGATTAGAAGTGCAATGTTGATTTCTCATATCTAGAAGGTGCCTAGGTAGGAGTTGCACTGGGTAGTGATTAAGTGAGAAGTTGTAAACGGGGAAATTTAGCTTTGAATTAATACTGTTAATAGTTAATTTCCTTTCTAACTTGGTAACCCCAGAATAGGTGACTTGCATCAGATTGGGTTAACATATCATTGTGTTTCTTTACTTTCTGCAAGTTACATTTCTATTGTGTTGTTATATTGTTTTTTATTCTGTCGGCATATGCCAAAACATTTGTTGTGACATTGTGTGTTGTTGAGACATAAGTCTTAACTTCTAATATTTGTACGTTCCAGAATTTCAATTGGTATCAAGAGCAAGCACCTGATTTTGGTTACTGGGTGAGATTCTGAGATATATTTTTTGGAACTATGGAGAAATAAGGAGGATATAACAATAGACCACCCTTGTTGGATGGTTCTAAATATGATTGGTGGAAAGTCATAATGGTAGCATTTTTTTAATCTATGGATAGCAAGCCTGGAAGGGTGTTTTAAAAGGTTGGGAGCATCATGTTTTGAATGTCAAAGATGGAAAAGTCATATCTACAAAACCTGGAGAGGCTATTGGAACTCCAAAGATTTAAATTCTCTATTTAATGGAGTTGGAAAAAAGGCTTATCAACACTTGTATTGTAGTCAAGGATGCTTGAAAAATTCTCAAGACAACCTATGAAGGGACTCCCAAAGTGAAGATTTTAAGACTTTAGCTTCTCACTTCCAAATTTGAGAACTTAAAGATGAATGATGATGAGACAATTCAAGAATATCAGATGAAAATTCTTGAAATTTCTAATGCATCAAGTGTCTTAGGAGATAAGATGTTATAAGCAAAGCTGGTAAGAAATATTTTTAGGTCCTTACCAAGAAAATTTGACATGAAAGTAACATCTATTAAGTTAAAATGGATGAATTGATTGGATCTGTTCAAGTTTTTGAGTTAAAAATGAGTGAAAGATCTGAGGAGATGAACAAGAGCATCTCTAGTGCTCTTGACTCTAATACAGGGATGTCTTAAGGGATTATGTTTCTTGAGAAGAAATTTAATAAATTATTGTACAACATAAGTTCAGAACTGGATGTTCAGGACATCTCCTCTAACATCATAAATAACATGAATGTTAAAAGTATGGAAACTGCAAAGAATGTAGCTCTTAATGACAAGTATGAGTGTGATGCGTATTCCTATAATGAAAATCTTATCAATGAAGAACTAGTAAGTCTCTACATAGATCTTTGTATTAAATGTGAAGAAGTGTGTAAGTTAAAGAAAGCCACGGCTAAACTTTAGAAAGAGAAAAGAAAACTTCAAGCTGCGAACATGGAACTTGAAGAAAAGGTAACTTTGCTAACTTCTAAACTATAAAACATGTACAATGAATCTAGTGGTCTGAATAAGGATGTTCAAATTAATGAAGAAGGCATAAATTTCAGGAGAAAAGGTTTTAACTATCAGTCCTTGAATAATAAATGAAAACCTTATGTGACAAAACACGATGTTGGTAGTAAAATAAACATGTTAGATTCAATGTCTCAACATCCTGTCAAGGGACAAAAATTCTAAAATAAAGGAAATGTTCACCCCTGGATATGTCACTTATGTGGAAAGTATGGCCACATAAAACCTTTTTTCTTTAGAATGTATGGCTATCCTAATCATACTTCCCAATCGAGGAATGAGTATATTAAAAGAAGGACCAGGAAGAAAAGAAAAGGCATGGATAATATCACTATTAATGAAAATCATGTGAGTAAAGAAACTGAAGATGCTCTCTATTTTTTTCGTGTTCAATAATTAAGAATGCGAATATCGGGATGGACAAACAGAGTGATAAGGTCTAGAGAATTTTAGATCCAAAGAAAGTAAAATCAAAGTGATCTAGATGAATTAGAATTGTCAAAAGTCTAAAGAACTCAATGTCCCACAAAATGACTTGACAACATTTTGTGATCTAAAGGACTTCCAGATCCAACGGTCAAAAATTTTAAACTACCTCTTAGGTTTAACTCAATATAAAGGATATTATTTTCTCCAATTAATTATGCATGACCATTCCTCATATAACCACCATCGTCACACTATTCTCTCTCTCACGGTAAAAGAAAGAGTAGCATTTATCAACATTCTATGTGAATTCTTACGATTCTCAATCATTCCAAAGTCGGTTGAACCTAAAAATGTCAAGTCTTGATTGTCCTAGTTCTTGAGAGGAATTATTGGAATCTCTATATACTACACCTCTCAATGTTTTTACCCTCTCCATAATTCTTCCAGATCCTCCAAAAAGGGTAAGGACAAAGATAATTACTGTCAAAATATGAGCGACTTCTAGGGTAAGAAAGCCTTATTCCTCTACCTCTAATGAGGCAAATGATGTTAAAAGGTCTAAAACAATAATCATTCAAAAAGCCTCAATCTATCAATAAGGATACAATGGTGAATCCCAAAGAAGACACTAGTTCATCTAAAACCATATCCATGTTGATGAAAGAATGAGAATGATGATTGCAAAAACCTTAAAAATTAACCCTAATGTTGTGTTGAATGTTGGAACATCCTTGGAACAACAAGTTTTCTCCGCATAGGATTGTGGCAAAGAAATTATTTATCTATGCGTTCCAATCAATCTCTAAGAGGGACCATAATCGATGATAAGAAAGGTTAAAAGAAAAGAGATGAGACATGTTCTGACAAAGAAATGGAAGACAATGGTTTGAACACGACTCAGAAAAATGATGTTGTGATCATTGAAGATTCAGATAATGGTAGTGAATCAATAATTGGAAAATACACTCTTGGAGTAGCAAAGAGAATGAATAAATTAAAGGTTGTCGAAGCTCCGAGTGATCCTCGGAAGGGTTTCAGGAGGTGACCTGTCTTTGCTCATGAAAAGAGTAAGGTAAATATTCCTTCTATTCAAAAAAAATCCTCTAAAAAGAAAGGAATCCTTTTCTGAACCTTTGAAATATGAAAAATATGTTGGAATAATTTTTCAATACATCGCTTCGTCTGCCATAAAGTTTGCAGGAAGAAAGAAGATTTCGCTCAACATCCCACAAGTGGAGCTGGATAATATTTCTTTTCATTCATTTGAATTTGAAAAAATATGGAAATTTGTCTGTCAACGAGCAGTAGCTCTAGAAAGATAATTGAGAAAAGATGTTTTTTAATATAAGGAAGTGATCAATATAATTGAGGAAGCAGGTCTAATCAAAACCGTAATAGGATTAGTAAAATTCTATGAGAAACTTGTAAGGGAGTTCATAGTAAACATTCCTAGAGACTGTGATGATATAAAAATCAGGGAATACAAAAAGGTGCTTATTAGAGGAAATTGTGTGGAGTTCCCTTAAGATCATCAACATGTTTGTGAAACAGACTAAAAGTGAGCAAAGAGAAGTAGAGGTTACTGATGATACTATATACAAAGAAATCACAGCAAGAAAGGTGCTTCATTGGCCATAGGATGATAGGCTCTCTGTGAGTAAGTTAAGTGTCAAATATGATGTGTTAAATAGAATAGGAGATTTCAATTCGGTTCCTAAAAAATAAACCTCCTCAGTAACTACAGGTTTAGGAAAATTCATTTATATATTTGGAATAAAAACAAATTTTGATTTTGGAAACTACGTATTTGAACAGACCATCATTTATGTCATTTCCTATGCTGTGAAAATGCCAATTTCTTTTCCTACTCTCATTTGTGGCATAATTATGAACAAGTATCATGAAATCTTGAAAGGTTATAATGAGTAAAGAAAGAGAAAGTCTCCCTCATCCTTACACTCCAAACGTTTTCGTCCTCGAAGTCTTGCATTCTGAAAATATAGTTAGAATAAGCTTTGTAGAATGATGAGACCTGAAATGTAGGATATCACACAAGTTGGTAAGAAAAAATAATTCACAGCTTTAAAGAAAATTATTAAAATAATAAAAAGGAAGAATCATGGTTTTCCTCCCATGCAGGGCTTCGTTTAATGTCGGTTGCTTGACTCAAAATAAAATCATGGCGGCTCTATTGAGAATGAATTCTTAATCAAAACGTCTGTAATGTTTAGTTTCCAAGGCCATTTGTCGAACCATCTCTCATAACCTTCACCTTTTTTTCTATTGTTGAGTGGTTCATGTCTCAATTATGGTGAGGGTAGCTCTGGCTCTATTTTAGGTATTGGATACTCTGGTTTGGTGTTATCTCTTTCACTTTTTACTACAAAGGCTAACATTTTGTTTTTAAAATTTATGATATCTCTAAGTTTACGTGTTTCTAAAGTTTTTTCTTTTATGTAAGGTTTTAGACATCATAACATACCGGTTAGACTGGGAATCTATCTTAGTTTCTATGAAATTTAGTGTGAAAAGGTTTCTAACTTTTTCCTTAGTACAATTCTCCTTAATCTCATTATTATTTTCCTTAATAACATCTTTATGTTTCTCAGTGGAGAGTCCTAGAGGTGTTTGTGCAACCAGTGATATTTTTGTCTTCAATTCCTTATTGCTAGTTACTAGAGACTCGACTATAGTATTTAGTTGCCTAAGAGTTTCATTAAAATAGATAATTTGGTTTCTAAATTCCTTATTTTGTATGGTTTGTGTTGCCACAAACCTCCGCATCATAGATTTTAGCCTAGGGAGAGTTTGTGAATTAACAAAATTTTCTACTAATATTTTGAGGTTTTATTTATAAGGATATTTTGGTCCCTCAAAATACTTATAGTGGTAATTGTAGGAAAAATTTGGGTATTCCATCTAAAATTTTGCCTTAATCTAGACGGTGTAACAACAGAGTTACGATATTTGACGTAATTGGTCCCCGACTACGGCGCCAAAAACATGATCGGGTATTTCTTTTGTAGTGCACGAAAAGAATCAGAGTAATACAAAGAGTGTGGAATGTAACACTCTTCTAATTTCCCCACGAATAATAAAACGATTCAGAGTTAACATGTACTAAAGGGCGTCACAACTAAATAAAACTAAAATCTCCATCCATATGTCATGCTTTACTGAGGAAACATAATTAAATTAATTATCAAATACACATGTTTAACACAACGGAATAACTTCAAACTTGGATAATTTCAAATCCCAAATAAAATCATTAAAGGTCAATGCCTTGAAATCACCAAAACAATTATCCAACTAAAACATCAAATAAAAACCGAGTTTAATAATAAATCTAAACAAGCATTCCCCAATGTTACAATTAGAGCATGACACCGACATGCGATAAAATAAAAATGCATATCTCTACGAGTCATCCTCACCAACTCCTAAGTCGTTAAAGCTTCAATCTGAAATCATCAAAGGGTGAGACTACATCATAATTAAAATGCATTATAAATTCATAAAACAATAGAATTTCATAAGTTATTATTCCACCTTATTCAGCATAATCAGATGTATTCATCCATTCAACAACACAAGTCATAAATATACATGACACACAACAACCAGATTATAACACTTGAAACCATCCTATCATGTTATAGTCCATACACACTGCAATGCAAGACTCTATGCATGTGGTACCAAAAGTGAACTAAATTTACCATACTGTTCCATTCTAACCTGGACCCAGTATCAACATCTGCTCCATTCCAACCCGAACACACATACGGCTCACCGCCCATTCCAACTCGGCAACGGTTATTGACCAACTCACTAATTCCACACAATGGGAATTAGCTACCACCAAATGTATATGCATGCACATCAACAAGCATGCAACATTATCAACCAAAACATGATATCAATCAACTATCATGAACATCACCAATAGCATAAACATGCAAGCAATTACCCATCAATCAGTAATGCCATCACCAACACAAGCGTACAACCATCAATATGTACATAATACATCAACACAACAACATACGTTTCCTATCCACCAAGTACAGAAGGTATGAATAACCACAAGGTCGGAAAACCAATACTTCCAAAATAAAATAAAATAAATATTATTTTCCTTATTTCATAAAATATAACATTTAATTTAAGGAATAACATCCAAAACGACGATTAAAAAGGACTTACGGTTTAAAAGTTATAAATTTTCAAAGTTTAATATTTTTCAAAAAGTAATAGTGGTAA